>JAHWFP010187338.1:0-23848 GCA_023313725.1 Lithobius niger | reverse complement strand
ATGGTGTACGAAAGAGCCTGACAGAACTGTTTGGCAGGAAAGCCACTGGGCCACCACAACAGAATGATTCTTGTAATGCCCGTAACTCCTAAACTAACTACCGGATTTCGTTCTGTTTTTTTTTTTTTTTTTTTTTGCATTGGCCATGCCTTGACACTGTCTACAAGTTTCTAATTAACACTGGGGTTCTACGAGGCATAATTAAAAAGCTAGCATCACGATGAACTTGAAAATATGCGTCAAGGTCAGTGATCGATTCATGGTTAGTTGGCTCCCCATTCGCCTACATACATGCAAAGTTTCATTATCCTAACATCAACCATCTTTGATTGCCAAGGGTGTTCCGTCCTTTCTGCCGCACCCTGTATATCTGTAAACTTGCTGGGTTTTCCGTTTATAACATCTTGGTTAAATATAATGATATTGCTAGCAAATTAAGAAATGCACACTGGAAAACAGAATGGTTTATCTTTTGCTGTATTCTGTTCAAATCAAAGGTATCTTTTCTCCCTTCAGATTTGTTTCATCAAGCCATAGCCATGAGTGGCACTGCTCTTTGTCGTTGGTGTTTCCAGGATGACCCCGTGGAGTGGGCAACCAAATTAGCCCAAGATGTCAGTTGCACAACCAACAGCTCCGCAGAATTGGTACAATGCTTGCGCTCTGTCGATGCTAAACAGTTAATAGAAGCAGCCAAGGAGTATATGGTTAGTGTAAACTCATTAAACTTGAACAGTGCAAAGTAAACTAAAACTTGGTCTGCTGAAAGAGTGTTATGGAACATCACGATAATCGAAGGTTTCGGCAGTGTTGGCTTACGCGCTTTTTAGACTGAACTTTGAATATTGATACATGAGCTCAAACTATTTTTTCGTAGTGCCTATAGTGTTGGTACTTTAAATGAGGAAATGTGTAAACGTTTTAGCGCCGGTGCACACGTGCGGCACCGCATTTGCGGTTTGGTTTACGTGCCATCCGTTGGGTACTGCACACGTACCTGCGTCGACGTTGCGTTACCGCCCGCCGCTCGTGCGGTCGTTTTGCACCGTAATTTCCCCCGTCAACGCAGCGGTACCGCAGCGTTAAAAAAACGCAATTGCGTCTCTGAGTACCTTGGGTGACTTGAGCGGTGCACACGTCCGCCGTTTACCGCAAAAGCGTTACCGAAAATGGCGTACAATTTCGAAGAAATAGACATGGAATTGTTTATTGGGGGAGTAAAGAATTATCCTGAAATATGAAATGTTGCTGTAGAAATGATTGAAGACTCATTGGGAAGTAATTAAAGAACTTATCCAAATTTTTCAGTTAATCTGCAAAGGATGTATAACATTTTCCCCTGGTACGTCTTAAATTAGTACATCAATTAAATTAGTACATTTACCAAAATTCGTCGCATTGGTTTTAAAATATATTTTTTGTTCACGAGGTAGGCGAAAATCGTCTCATTGGTTTCAAACTATAATGTTTTGTACACGAGGTTAGGGAACCGAACGCGCACATACGTCACCAAAGCGGCACCGCAGCGTCAACGCGAATTAATAAAACGCACGTGTTCATTGATTGACTGCGTCGCCGCCCGTCCAAAAAACGCACGTGTGCACCGGCGCTTAATGTCTTTACCTGATCACAGAATATTGTCCGGAGAAACCACACTTTAAATGAGAAAATCCGAATCGTGATTTGTACTTTCCTTTGTTTCCACTTCTTAGTAAGGTTGGTTTTTATTGATAGACAAGTTTACCACAATCAGAAGCTTATAAACGCCATTTTGTAACTCTCGCTCTGTGCTCTATCCCTTGTCAGAAGGCTTTCTGAGAGAGAAGCTGCGCTTCTAGTTTCCTGGCACAAAGCCAGTTCATTCAATTAACTATCTGCCACGTGCGAGAACTGGTAAGGCGTCGGGAGGGAAAAAAACGCAATTTCTGCCCCAGTCGGTCTTGGCTTAAACAAACGAACTCTTTCCTTGCCTCAAGGTCGTTTCAACGCTGATGCTTGTCAAAAAAGTTTGCTTGGACCAATCACAGCACGTGTCATACATCTCAGACGTATTTTTGAGATAAAAACTAACAGACCGTTTTTAACGTAGGTTAGCCAAGAAAGTAATAATGATCACGTGTTCGAAAACTGGCCAATTGGCGACGCTACTCAGAATAATCCATGGTACATGGGGTGATATTAATATGGACACCCTTACGGTCCATCCTTTTCCCCACTTCTGCCACAACAAATACGTGCCATAAACCATCATCATTTTGTCACATATTCCCGTACCGTTCCCCTGTCCAAAATGATAAATAGTCATGTAATAAGTTTCTATGTTTTGGTGTCTGCTCATGGCCTCTTTATTCGTTCCAGTTTCTAGGTGGAAGTCCTGTACCATTTGCACCAAACGTGGACGGCCATTTTCTTAAAATAGAACCCAGAGAGGCTCTTCAGTCTGGCAATATCATCAACAAAGTACCCGTCATTAGCGGAGTTACGAGTAATGAAGGAGCTACTTTTGTTGGTCGTGAGTATTAAACTAGTACTTAAAAATCCTTATGCATATAAAACACAGATGTAATCCTTACGGATGTAAAAAAAAACCCAATGCTCTACAGAATCAGGTACAAGCAAAAAACATGTTGTTGTGAGATTTATTTCGTACTACAAATGTTGAAACCATGACACTCCAACTAAGTCCCACCGAAGACGTCACTTGTAAATTCAAGTCCAAGCTTAAGATGACGTCATATTTTAACTACCCATTGTAACTTCAAAAGCAATTTCCACTATTTGCTGAATGATGTGTGACCAAATATTGTTAACAATATGAAACATGCAAATTGCCTGTAGTTTGTACGACATCAGTATTGTAATGGCTCGAGCTGGCTTGGTCTTCCGCCCGATGCTCTCAACAATTATGGGGTGACTGGAATTAGAATTCATTCCGCCACTGTCCGCCCATCATCCCGGTACACAGGTAATTTCGGCCAGCTTAATTAGAATTATTTCCCTATTTTGCCCCATGTCCCCAAATGTAAAATCAAACCAGACCTACCCTGTTGTTTGTGGATCACTGCAACCCACTAAATGGCAAATTAATTGCTCAAACCAAACAATAACCCAAATACAGTCGCAATTCTGTCAAACTCTAAGTAAGCCAAAATACCCTGACATTCCAAGTTAGGCCCTAAGCAAAGATAAAGTGTTCCCATGTAAGTCAGGCGATCCTGAGCCCTCCAATGCTCCTTATTTTAATAATTAAAACATCATGCGGACTGGACCTAGACTTATGCCTCTTATTCACCAGTTTAGCTTAAACTGAAATCTGGTCCATGTGTAATATTGTAGTTGTTGCGTTAGTGGTAAGGCCCAGTCGGACGCACCAATAATTGCCAAAATGTAAGCCATCAGCGTTAAGTTAATACGTGTAAAATCATCCCCAGTGACTCAAAAAAAGAAACAAGCTGGAGCTAGTTTATTAGTACTACATGTATTAGTAGCTAATAGCTTACATGTCTTTATCTTGTAACCTTATATTTTATTTAGAAAGGTGCTAATCTTAAATTTCATCTGAAGCAAACTGCTTGTGTAAATGAATCAGCGCAATTTTCAACATTAATAGACGGTTTTGAGGTACAAAGCAGTCTAGCAAAGGGAGAGGTGGACCCCGGCTTTCGAACCAGGAAATCTTCGCTCGCCAGAGCAGAGACAATAGCCAGAATGGGCAAGAACAGATCGTACAACCATTTAAGTAGCCTGGTAAGGCACTCACCCCACCCCGGGTGGCACAGAGTGGCAAGGACTTCGCCTGTATCCCCTCTCTAGCCATCAATCAAATCAGCTTCTTAGTTCTCCGAAAATAGTCATCTGGCAAAAATAAATGAAAAAAGGCGAAATGCTGTGGTTTTGTTCTTTTAAAAACATTTATATTCCAATTCACCAAATAAATTGGCTCAAAGAAACCTACCCCAGATTTAGGTAAAGATTTCAAAATCGGTTAATTCCCTTGAGAACCAGTATGAATACATCGGGGGCAGGAGGTTTTCTAATTTAGTCCTTTGTAGGGATGCACTGAATATGAAATTGTCCTAATAATATGTGGTGTCGTTACTTGTGGCACCACAATGGCTGCTTCAATATAGTTCCCGTTTGTCAACCCTCCAGCTCATCCTAACCAATCTATTAGGTTGGCAATGTAATATTGTACTTAATTGTAAACCATACTTCCTGTCGTCACATGACTTGTAATGCCTATATAACCACGGTTTTACAGGAAGTAAAGCGTCTTTCCAGTGGTAGCGTACACCAAGGTTGTTTGTCTAGATTTTACTGATGCGATAGGTTTACCCACGCAATAGTAGGACCCCCATTCTACATACACTACATAATGAATATACAACCGAATACTTGAATATACACCGAATGAATCTGCCGAATAATGAATACCGAATATACAACCAAAAATTCAACTTAGTTAAACTGCAGAATTCCGAATATCGAATATTCGGCTCCGAACAACTGCCGTGTTCGGCCAAATACCGAATTATTCGGCTCTGTGCCGAATAGGCCGAATACCGAATTATTCAGCAGAATATTTGACCGAATGCTCTGCCGAATACCAAAAAATTAACATATGATACTGATTAAAATGTGTGACCATACTGATTAAGGCACGTTAGGTGACCAGATTTTCTTGATGATAAAACATGCAGAAACGGTTTAAAGGTATACAGCGCGCATTTTGCCTTTTGAAAAACTTAACCTCCATCTCGTAGAATCTAGTTTTGTATATTAGACCTTGAAAAAAAGCAATCACCCATAATTTTTCTTATTTTAGCAATGGTAGAAAGCAATTCCTGATAAACCAAACTCGAAATGCGTAGCTACACATTCTTACATTAAAAAAATGGAATAAATTTACGCTAAAAAATTTATTCGGCCGAAAACCAACAAATCTTGACACTATTCGGCCAAATACCGAGTGTCAGTATTTGGCCAATGTCAGTATTCGGCTGAACACTGCATATCATTATTCGACCAAATAAATATTCGGTTGAATACCTAATATCGTTATTCAGCTAAAATCAACATTCGGCCAAACACCGAATATCAGTATTCGGCCGATATAGTATTTGGCCCAACGCCGAATGTTATTTATTATTCGGCCAACTAAATATTCAGCCACATACCAAATACTTGTTTTTTTTTTTTTGGCTGAATACCGAATATTCGGTGCATTCCTATAGTTGTATCCACACATGACGTCAGACGCAATCCAATAAAGCATCCCACGGCTTGGAGGCCAGGGTGCTATCCACCAAGGTCGAGTGGAACGATAGTATTAGTATTATCAAGAATTTGGCTTCGCTTTGAAAAGGTTCCCAGGGAACTGTAACCAACCTCATTTTTGTTGCTTGACTTTGTTACTTTCATTTACTTGCAAGGCGTTCGTTGGTTGCGATGGGGTGAAGGTCAGGGTCGGACTAGGTTAATTTTTTGCATCTGCCCGATAGTAAAAAAAAACCGGAAGGGGAGGGAGATTTCGTCGGTCCATTAAAAACGTGGAAATGACATAAACTAATTAGTTTTTTTGTGGGGGGGGGGAGGAGAGGGAGAAATTATTGAGGCTTTAAAGTGTTTGGCTATCGACGCTAACACGGCCAGTCGGTGACCTTATTTTGCAAGATAATAATAGCCTCCACTTTATTGGACAAATCTGTTACAAATTTCAGTGCAAATGGGAGAACTCTAATGGGCACAATTGCATGGACCGGAAGAAGGGAAAGTCTGCCCGACACTTTGTCCAATTTAAAGTGTGTATATCTTGCAAAGTGAGGCCACCGTATCAGCGGGAAACGTTCAACATTTACCACTCTTACGTTATTACTTTAAGTCATGACACACAGAACCTTAGCTTGAAAACAAACCAAGCAAAATAATTTCAGAAAATAATAAGGGTTTTTTTTTAGGTTCATCATTACGCTAAAGAAAACTGTGCTAATAAGTCAGAAGGGCAAAGTTAACCAAAGAAGCGATAGTTTCGGCTTGGAAGAATGTTTCGTCATCCGTGTTGTCAATGTATCTATATGATTCGAGCGATGTAATGCGTGTAAGTTACGTCCCTTCCGTGGTATTTTCCACCTCTTTCTCAAATAATATTAAAAAAAAATAAGCAAAGCTAATATTAAAAAATTTAATAATATTAAAGAAAAACAAAAAAAAAAACGTAAGCGCCTGGGCGCCTATTCTCAAGGACCCATCTGTCATTGGCAGACGGGCCTCACACGGCCCAGTCCGACCCTGGTGAAAGTTAAGTGGTTAAAGCTAATAATCTATGAAGAAACATTCTGTAGTCAGTCAACTACAACAACAGCATATTTCGTATTGAACCAAACAAGATAAAAAAAACGAAACTGTTTATTTCTAGTAATTTAAAGATATTTTATCAGCCAGCTTAGCCACCGCACTTTGTAACTGTGTATTCCGTACTTTGCGAGTCAGTGTACACTACCAGTGTACAAGTCGTGTGGAGGCTGATCTAGCACCAGTTTTCAGTGAGATTCTGTGGCACTGGACTCTGTACACTGAAAGTACACATCAGAAAATGTAGGTGTGTATTTTAGTGCACAATATCTTTCGAATGTAGTATAGTGCCACAGATTCTCAATGAAAACTGGAGTTAAATGCAGATAGAAACCTATTTTCATAGTCCCTTAGACCTGAATGTCAAGATTTTTTTTAGCGGGAATTATACCCTCAACATTTTGAGATTAAGTCCAAAGTGCTATCAGTAAAGCCATGTTCGCATTACACTCTCCGATCAGTCCGACGACCCCCAAGAGAGAGTTCCTCCGACGTCCCTCAATCGGACTGGCCTGTTCGCATTCAAAAACGACACATTCTTTCCCCAGATTATCTCCTTCCCCTCTTTCTGCACCTGCCTGCATTTCCATTCTGTAGCTGCCAAAACGGGAGCAATATGGATGAGAGAGACGCGCTAGTTGTGATTTTAATTCTTCAAACGTTTATTGCATATATTAACACATGGAGATCTTAGCAACAACGCATAGAAGCGTTACTGCGCATGCAACAACGTCTTTTGCTGTCACAAATTACGTATTTGCAAACAATGATGGATTCATTCAAGCAAAGGCAACAACTAAAACATCAGCGGTAAAAATTTATTTACCAAGCTCGTTAACAACCAACGCCACTTAGTTGAAACAACGACGCTGTTAGAAAAGCAGGATAATAATGAACAAAATCATAAGAGAAGAAACACGGTTGTTTTTTTTATTTAGTGGGTAGTCAGCAAGGTCAGACATTAGCAGGACCGGTCATTGTTTACCTTTGGGGGAGGGCAAAAGATTGGGAATTATGGTGGGGGGGGGGGCGGGGCAAGGATTTTTTGAGTCTCTTGATGTTAGGGGAAGTTATTGAAGGTATTGGCTCCTTGGCTAAAACGTTTTTTTTTTTATGTTTGACGCAAGTTAGTTTAGGCCAGGCTTTGTTTCAAACTAAAGTGGTGCAGCCTACATTACCAACTACTGTATTTAAAATAAGACCTAATTCGTGGCATTTAAAAATTTTACAGGAAAAGACCCAGGTTGTGGATAAAACCACACAGCACAACGTGGTGGGATGAAGTAGTTCCACAGCTGACTGAAGCAGATTTCATTACGCATTTCAGAGTGGATCGTAATATGCTAGCGTACATTGCGTCAGAATTGCGGTTTCATTTCACCACTCGGGATACCCGTTTTGGAAACCTTGGATTTTTTTTTGTATCTGCAGTGGGGTTCTCATGTACCCCAGATCGCACATCTCTTTAGCCATTTTGGCGTATAATGGCTTCTTTGACGACATACTTTCAAGTTTGTCGAAGTAGGCCCCGTAAATACTTATCAAGTCTAATATTTCGTTGGTTGTCCAGCCTTCTGAACGATTCACCGTTTCAGTGGTTGCATGGCTTTCACTTTCAGTGACGTCATGTTTCGTTATATCACATACAGAAGTCTCTTGTGATGTACCTGAATCCACAGGATTGATTTCAACGCGGCCGTTTGACAAATCCATCGCAGACATGACTGAGTAATGACAGTGGAAAGCCTGTCAACCTTGAAGTTACCCCTTTCCCCTCGTTTGCACATTTTTCCCACTTGCATTTTTCCCAGCGCTACAGTCGATTTAGGTGAGACGGAGGAGAGAGCGTCGTTCGCACTACCATTCCTACGCCCCCAGGGCTCAACTCCGATCTACTCCACCCAGTTGTGTCAAGAAAAATCGGAGCCTGTCTCCGATCTTTCCCACGTCGGACTCCGATCTCCGATGTGTGTTCGCATTACAAAAAGTAGGAGAGAAACCGAGAGAGACGTCGGATCGGAGAGATCGGAGCGTGTAGTGCGAACATGGCTTAAGCCATACTGAGTGGTAGGGCTTTGGCCTTTGGTCTTGAAGGTCGAGGGCAGGGTCGATTAAGTAGGTAGTGACGCTTTTCTGAAAACGAGGGGGGGGGGGGAAGACCTGCTTCCACCAACGGCACCAGAAGGCTGCACTTGTCTGGTCCGGGTAGGAGCAAAGCCACCTACAGTAAACGCCGGATCAGATCAGGACAGATTAGGCGCGTAAAATCGACCATTGACATAGAAGGAAGCACAAGTTTGCTAGGTGCTGCCATCTCTACACCAAGCGACGAAATTTCAAACTAACCGACAAGGATTCAAAATTCTGTCAACCGATGACGCCACTTGGCAAACTTGTCGCGTCGGTATTTGTCGTGCCTTCTAGCGGAGCATTGTGGAAGGCAAAGCTGATCCGGCCTTTACTGTAGGTGGCTGAGGTAGGAGGCGAAACTTGAAATAAAACATGGCGGCATCGTTGCCATGGTAACCATGATAATAGCGACAATACCTGCGGAAACAGACGAAATACTCGTGCGTTGGCAATATCCGAAGTTGAAGAACTTATTCTGCGTTCGATTCAAACTGTACAGTTCGTTACACTAAGCGTAAACCACGGAAGAAGCTTCAGCCTGAACGGCCGATGAGGACGCTACTCGAACGTTCTCCGAACACAAAACCCTATGTGATAATTAGCTCCACTCGTAACGACAAACCGTTTTAAAATTGAATGTTGGTTTTTAAAAATAAAACTTGATCAGCCAGTTCTGATTTTTCTTAACATTATTTTAATGTCCTAATCTGAATTACGATATATTTTAAGCCGATTAATTTTGTACTAGCGGAGTCGCTCGCTTCGCTCGCTCATTCCGCGTCGTCTCGCTCCCCTCCCCCTCATTTAATTTGCCGTTCGGTCGGCAGATGGCATCGTATGTTCGCGCTGCTGGCCGTTGCGTTCCAGGCGCAGCTACTATCTCAGCGGGCCTTGGCTGCTACTCTTATAATTTGCTGTTCCGTCGGTAGATGGCGGAGATGGCATCGTATGTCCTGCTTGCTGCAGATGGCTGCTGCAGATGGCTGCATTGCGGATTTTTTGTAATTATATGTATAGATTCTTATCGTGATCAATTTGTTTTAGTGACGCTAAATAGTTTTGATCCCCATGATGCTTTGCGCTTCCCGTTACATCACTTAGTGTGCCCATTGGCTTTCTATCATGGATGACTAAGTGGCAATGATGGCTACGAACCATGTACAAAACAATTTGATGGTTTCAGTTTCCGATACTTTCATTTTTTTTCTTTGTTTGTGATTTTTAATTCCATTTTAATGATTCGGTCCTCAGTTTTGATGATTTCAGTTTTTATTGTGATGATTTTAGTTCCCAGTTTTAATGAGTTCGGTTTTCATTTTGGTGATTTCAGTCGTCAATTTTTAATGATTTCAGTTCTAAAGCACCAGTTCCCAAGAGAGGATCTAACATCCACGGAATTTATGATAAAGTACATCAGTTACATGCTGGATGATGAGGGGGATGCCGAACCCACTGCACAATTAATTCTAAACTATTACTTGCCTATGGTTGATGCAAAAGATAAGAAACAGATGCGAGATCTCTTGATTCAAGTAAGCACACAAGTGTTTTACTTTCAATAAATCAATGCTGTTAATGACATTGATTGAATGACAATGCCGTTATGATAAATGCATCTCTCCGCTAATTGGTCTGTTTATGGATTGTAAGGGACCGGTCATTATGTATCACGTGGAAGGGGGATGAGGCGGAGGAAATTGGGGTCATGAATTTTTTTGGACCCTCTCGATGGGGAGGGGGGTCATAAAATTGTTAGTCTCCATTAAGGGAGGTTACACACAAAAAACGCTGACCAAACTGGAGGAAAAATTCATTTTTGGACCTCAAAAATAATCCTTTCAGCAGTCAAAACTTCTAAGAACGCCTCAGCTACCTCAGATCCCCCTTCCCCCCTCCACAATGTGAGTCTTTACACGGTGTTGAAGCTGTCATTATCAGTACTGTCTAGTGTAGCGTCTTCACTAAATTTTCTAGAAAAGCCTTGCCTATGGGTTCCTAGGTTTCGTCTTTATTTCAGTGCTCATTGTGTGTTTGCTTGTAGGAATGTGGCCATAAAAGCAAACAATGCATCCGTCATACTTATTGCATGAAACTTGACAAGGAGGGTGTATGAAACATCGGTGTGATACAAAACACTTTTAACTCAACTTTGTCATTTCTTTAAAAAGGGCATGTTTTTCTTACAACTTGCGGTGTTGAGTACTACTTACGTATTTAATGAATGAATGGATGAATGGATGAATGGATGAATGAAACATTTATTGCGGTCAAAAGTCGCAAAAGGGCAAGAAAGGGATAGATGCTATCCACTTATACCCAGCCTGTCGTATTAAAATAATAAAAGTAAAATTACGTGAATGTCCAGCTAATGCCTTTGTCGCAACACTTGTCACAGCACTAAATCAACACTTTTTAGCATAAATTTAAAAGCAGCAAGGAATGGGACCTGGACAACATCTGCAGGAAGCACATTCCAAGGATTTACAATGCTGCGTGAAAAGAAAAGAAGAACTTACGACAGTCCCGGCTAATACGCTTTATTACCAATATTAGGTCATAGCCCCTCTTGTTTGTTTGTGTTCCCTTATTTGAAAGAAACAGTTGCTAATCTATATTAGTTAACCCATGCAGGATTGAGTACATCAAGTTGAGGTCCAACGTAAGCCTTCTAATTCCGAGTGAGTCAAGGTTTAGAATACTTAACCGTTCCTTGTAAGTCTTGTTTTTAAGCCTGGCAAATATGTTTTGGAAGTTCGCTAGACTGACTTAATGCCGTTAATGTGTTTTACTAAATGCGGTGACCAGACCTGACTTGTATTTTCTAAATTTGCCTCACAAATACTTAAAATGTCCAAACTAAAATTTTAACATCACCCAACGTACCGCATCATTTGACTACGGCCAGTCTCTGTCGTGCAGTATTGACAATCTAGTCAAAGTGAGACCTGCTCTTAAGGTCATAAGTAAACCACAAACCCAAGTCATTAACCTTCGTAACATGATCAAGTAAATTTTTGTGTAGTAGATAGTCCATCCTAATATTTTTTGGTTGAATGTGGAAGGTCTTACACTTCCGGCCTGATAGTGGTAAATTCCACGTTTCAGACCAGTTCTCCAATTCAAGTAATGATGAGGATAATGCCAAGTGGTCCTGCATATTCTTGATTACTTTTTAAAACTTAATGTCGCCGGCAAATTTTGGAGTCATAACATATGAGTTTGTAACATTTACATCATTGACATACATGAGAAACAAGAGTGGTCCCAATATTGAGCCTTGTGGGACACGGCTAGTAACCATACTCTCACCAGAAATGGAATTTCCCACGCACACTTGCTGTGATCTATCTGAGAGAAAATGATTTGCCTATCTCAGGGTATGGCCGCCAATACCATGTACGACAAGTTTAGAGCTAAGTCTTCGATGTGACACAGAGTCGGAAAGCTTTAGCAAAATCTAAAAGAATTACATCTACAAGATCCCCATCCTTCATAAGATTAGCCCCGTCATCAAGACGGCAGAGCAACTGTAAGACTATAGACCTCCCCGGCATAAAACCGAATTGATCGCCCAACAAAAGATGAAGGGCTAGAAGATAGGCTATTCCCGAATTTGACTGCAAGAAATCATCTGCAGAGACAGTCTCAATAGGCATTAACAGTTCTACAGGCATTATGTCTCATAAAAATGGCTCATAAAATGTCTCATAGGCATTTTTTGGGTGGGGGCTGTATCGCATTAACTCTGGATCCTGGGTGTGGGGAAGGGTCAAGATTTTTTCAGGATTTTGAAGGTGGCTGGGTGGGGTCATGGAAAATTTGGTTGTTCGTTTTCTGCACTTGGTCACAATTAATGGTCACATTTTCATTTCATAAATAATAACCGGTTCCTAAGTAAAGTTTTTTTGCCTCTTTCTTTTTCACATCCGAGTTATTTAATTAGTAGGCTAGATGGACAGTGGATTGTCTCTGTTTAATGATATTGTGTTAATCTTTCTACTCTTCTCTCACAGATCATTACAGATGGAAAATACCACATGAACCACTACGAAACAGTTAATTTCTTAACTAAAGCGGGAATTAAGACATATGCCTACTCTTTTGATTATTCTTCGCGCAATAATGGTGCAAGGCTATTTGGCATCAACGAAAATTTAGGTAAGTTTACACAATTTCATTAAGCTGCAAAATGCAAAACAGTGTATTCTAAGAACTGCTGGTGACAAAATAGTGCAGGGATAATACAGAAATTTCCAAATTTGCTTAAGTTGTAATATCATTCTAATGTCGCCTAAGTTTCATTAACGTTTGCATTTTTCCAGAATTTTAGGTTTTTTAGCCTATTATGCGAATCGGATTTTTAAATGTTGGGTCACGTTGTAATGCACATGCATGCATGAAAATGGCGTCCGTAACAGGTTTTATTGCTTATAACTTTCTAACGGTTAAGCAGATTGAAAACAGACGGGTCAATAAATAGTATTCAGCAAGAAATTTTCTACGAATAAGATTGTATTTGCTTTTTGCATGAAGGTAATCGGTCGTGCACCAAATTTTGTTATAACATAATGGTACTCTGTTCTCATTGATTAGAGCTCTGCTGCCGTAATCACGAGAAATTTTTCCTTAGACAGGCAATAGTACTGCTATTATTAAGGTCGTGATCCTACCTTATCCCATGCAAAAGCAAATTATTATATAGAGACACAGATATTTCTTACCATAGACAGAGTCGAATGTCCATAGGAATGTCCAGAGTGTAATGTCCGTATTACATTTTTTCTTGCCGGAGTGGAAATCATCCATAACCTATTAATTTTGCATTTATTGTCCCAATGGATGTGTCTCCCTGGAAGTTTTGTAGATGCTTGTAGCAGCCTGTTCCGTAACCCCACTATGCCTGCGCAGCGCAACCCTCCTCAACTGAGTGCACGAAGACCTGTCTCCATGCCACCTTAAAGCTGTCTCTATGCCACCTTGTCTCTCGCTTTCACTTTCGGAAAACTAATTTTCCCTTCTGAAGAGAAGACACTGCCATCCTTTCGGAAAGCCACCCACCATGCTGAAGAAGACGGATGCTGCTCCCAGCCTGTGTCCTGCCCTACCGTCTCTTCAGCCCACTCACTTTGCTGCGCACTCTGTTGCCGACACTGCTGCTCTCGACTCGTCTGCCTGCATGCTTTCGGCTCTCGACTCGTCTGCCTGCATGCTTTCGGCTCTGGATCTCTCCCTACCAGCTGGCTCGGTCATGCCGCACTCTCACATTGGACTGGCCGACACCAAAGACGTCTCACTGCTACAAGCAGGTCGACCCACGCCACCGGCTTTCGACTTCGATGTACTTGAAGATGAACTCCGTGCTGCCAAAGAATGCTACGCCGAGGCTAAGTGCAATTTTCGACGGGCTTCGGTAATTCAAAACGAAAGACTCTCTCCGAAATCTCCACTCGATCTTTCATTCCATTCTTCCCGGCAAGCAAGCCACTCGGTCTCCCGCAGTGAAGTAAATCGTTTGGTAGAGAGCGCCATCTGAAAGCTAACCCTTCCAAACCCCAATTTGCCTTCGTCCTGCACTTCATCAGTATCTCGTAAAGATACTGGTCAATGGGGTGCCTCCACTTCAAGCTTTTATAATTCAAGGCATGAGAGCTGTAAACGTTCGTCACATTAACCTCACCATGGTTCGAAGGAAACTAGTCTTTCATTGAACAACCCTGGGAATGCTGTGGACACTGAAAACTGCCCGGACTCTGCATCTACAATCCAACATTCCGGAACCTTGCTCCCACTTCCGCCGGCACTTTCACTTCCTGCTCGCAACCAGTATTTGTCCAAAGACCCGAATAAGCACTTTCACTTTCCGGACGACACCGCCACTGATGACCAAACCATTCTGCTGGCCCAGCTCCTGAAACCGGTCGCAGATACTGTGCCGGCTTGTTTCCTCTACAAGCCATCACAATCGTATAATGCACCAGTGATTAATCATGGATTAAAAACTGGTTTTGGTTTTGCTCTCCGTGATTGCGACACCAAACCCCACAACCTTTTAGGCCAATTAACGACTTTGCTCACTTGCCTGCTACGCACTAGAGGCTCCATCCTTGGCAAGGGGTAACCCCCTCGAACTTGACAAAGAACCCCCTGCTTCCCGAACTGGAAGAGAAACCAAATTCTTTAGTCCTTTCGGTGATGGATCAACCAACGCCCACAATTTTGACACCTATGCAGAATGTAAATTCTTAAACACCGAGGTTAAATTGGATTTCGGCACCGCCCTATCCATCCGAAAGAAGGCGGAAGTCCCAATACATGTTCTTCCCGACAATGACAAATGTTTGCGGATGGGCCTTTCGGCCAGGTCCCAGGCCAATGTTCTCAACACCGCTGTAAACGCCTTGTACAAGAAGGTTTCGGCAGACTCTTCCCTTGAAGACGTCAAGATGCTTTCGTCCCTAATTTCTCAACTCGTTCAGAAAGTGAGTTTTGCTATCTTTCATGCTTAGAACTGGACTACAAAGGCTCTGTTCAATAACGTCCTACTGCTTCGCGACATCACCCTTAGCATGACCACAAACTTGCATGATTCAACGAAGTACCGTCTTCGAAACCAGCTAATCCATGGGACGGAAACCCTCTTTCGGGGACTCATCTCAACACTGGCCCCTCACTTAGACGTTTCTCGTAAGCCTAAGCCTCAGAAATTTTACCAACCTCTTCAACGTCTGCACTACCAGAAACCAAGACCACCTACAGACTATCGTTGTCAGAACATTGGAACATATCGAAACCACCACTGTCTGATTCCGGTTGCAACGAAAACAATTAACTTCACCATCAAAACCAGCCCTTTCGAAAACATCAGTCTGCTTACTCACGACCACCCTAGAGCCACAACCCTGGACCACAGGAGCCGCTACTCATTCCCTGGAGGGAGCAGCTCCTTTCGGAAAGGTAATGACATCATTCACCCCTCCACGCTCCCTGTGGGGGCCAGGCTTTGCCACTTTCTACCAGCCTGGAAAGAACTGACATCCAACCAGGAAATTCTCTCGAACATACAACACAGCTTTTGACTGATTTTCAACTGCAAACCAGCTTTCGCTTCAACCCTGCCTTGGCACTTTGCCCCTCAATTCAACCAAAGCAAATTATTATATAGAGACACAGGTATTTCTTACAATAGACAGAGTCGAATGTCCATAGGTTTAATATTACATTTCTTCTTGCCGGAGTGGAAAACATCCACAACCAGTTAATTTTGCATTCATTGTCCCAATGGATGTGTCTCCGTGATGTGTCTCATCAGAAATTCAAGCATTATTAATCAAGGAAGCCATTCGTGAACATCCCAATCCAAGTCCGGGAATGTACAGCTCCATTTTTTTACGCCCCAAGAAATCCGGAGGCCATTGTTTGATCTTCAACCTAAAACTACTAAACACCAATGGCCAACAACCACTTCAAGATGGACAGGTTGGAGTCCATCTGCCAATTCTGAAAACAAGACAACTGGACAATTTCGATCGATTTAGAGGATGCATATCTCCACGTCCCTCTCCATCCCTCAGTTCGACACCTTTTTCGCTTCATGCTTAATCACAAGGTTTTCGAAAAAAACAGCACCTCACTGCTCGAAGGCTACCGGATCTCAGGACTAATCAAGTCCTTCGAAATAGAACAACCAGCAACAAGACGCTTGTTTCCCGATTGGGACCTCACCATGGTCCTCCAATCACTTATGGAACCACCCTATGAACCCATGCAAAACAGCTTAATCCATCTCCTCACATGCAAGGCTGTTTTCCTGGTTACGCTTGCAGCAAGTCTACGTTGCAGTGAAATCCAAGCTCTCTCCGCCGACCTAGCTTACTGCATCTTTGGTCTTGAATTCTCTTCAGTCACCTTAACGCCTCGAGCCAACTTTCGAGCTAAAACTTAAAAGCCTTCCAAACCCTCGAATCCCATAATCATACCCGCCTTGAAGATGGTACTTGGGAATTAGCCGGAACGTCAACTATGCCCCGTCCATGTACTTCGCTTCTACTTAATCAGAACTGAGCATGAAGAAGTTTGGAAAGGGAGGAACCAACTCTTCTTACTCCTTGACAAGAACTCGGGTGAAACCTCAGCTGCAACAGTAGAAAAATGTATCAAGCAAGCCATCATGCAGCCTACAATTATGACGCACTAGCGATGGCATTAAAGTGACAGCACACGAGCTTTGGGCAGTTTCGACATCATGGGCACACCATAACGCCATTCCAATCCAAGACCTCCTATCTGCAACATTTTCGAGAAGCTCTTCCGTCTTCACGTCCCACTACTTGACAGATATAATAAAACAAGCTGATGGACTACACCGTCTTGGCCCCATAGTCGCAATTGTTTCTTTTGCTTCGGAAAACGTACATAACCTTCACCCGCCATGCCTCCCCTCTTGAGTCACCGCCTGACGTACCAAGAAGAAAATAAATGACGAGAGCCTTCGTACACTATAGAGGAGAGTTGTGCCGTGCAGGCACAGTGAGGTTATGGAGCAGGCAGCTACAAGTAACTAAGAAACCTCCAGGGAGACAAATCCATTGGGACAAATGAATGTACAATTAACAGGTTATGGTGGCTAGTCTTTATATTTTTTACAAGAACATAAAGGCATATATGGCTTAGAATTGTTTACAGTATAGAGCTCAACAACAACGAAAATCAACAAATAACATGCGTTGGTTCTATGGTATTGATATTGCTTCATACAAGCTGCAACAATGATAGTGAACAAATTTTACGACTGAGAAAAGAAATGTGGTGATTGTTGGTACACTCCACCAGTGCCAACAACACAGTTAAGGAACTTACAGACAAATGTGTCCTGGAGTGCCGAAATTCCAAATTAACCTAAATTGATGGAACAAGGCTAGTGGTCGTGGTTCAGATTTGGTGATGTTTTAATTTTAAATATGAGCAATAGTATGCTCAGGCTGGCCTGACGTTCAAGGGCGACACTAACCTTCGCTTAGGGCCCTAAATGGAATGTCAACTGCATTAGACTTACTTGGGTCAAACTGGATAAAGTTAGTTTCGGTTAATTTCATGTTTTGGACTGCTGAACTAACAACAGGGTTGATCAGGTTTAAGTTTAAGTTCGGGAATTGGGAAAATTGGGAAATAATACTAATTAAACGGCCAAAATTACCTTTGGATCTGGGATGGGTGGGGAGCAGAGGCGGAATGACTTCAAGTTCGGTTCATCTCTTATTGTTGTGAGCACTGGGTAGAAAACCAAGCGAGCTCGAGCCATTACAATTGATGATGCACACTAACTACAAGCAATTTGTTGGTTACATATTGGTACAATAATTGGTCACATAACATCATTCTTCAAACAATGGAAATTACTTACGAACTTGCAATGAGTTGTTAAAACATGACGTCATTTTAATCTTGGACACGAATTCGTAAGTGACGTCATCAGTGGGACTTCGTTGGGGTGGCAACATTGGTATTCCGAAATAAATCTCACAACAAAGATACAGCCTAATGTATGATTAACAAACATTCTTTAAAATATTTAAAGTTATTATACTTTTGTGCTGAATAAAATGCATTGCTCATTTTGTTCAAGAACTATGCTTTTTTTTAAGCAGGTGTGGGGCACATGGATGATCTATTTATGATATTCGATGGCCAAATGTTTGGATCTGCCTCACTTACCAGGAAAGATAAGAAAATGATGAAAACAATGAGGAAACTATGTACTAACTTCGCTAAATATGGGTAAGTTTATTGTCTAGCTGCATTTACACGTTTAAAATTAATGTAAGATTGGTTTATTGCTCTCTCGCTCCCATAACACAGTAAATGATAAGAAAGATTATTTTTACCATTGTTTTGATCATCATCAGATAAGCCTTAAAACTAAAAGAGATTGACCCGTTATTCAACACTAGGAGATGAATTAGAAGCATCATCACGCCAGAATATGCTCAGTAGTGTATCGCTCACCATTTAAAATTTATCGAGCTTTCAAAGCTAAATAGGGAGGTAGGAAGGGGCAGTCGCAAGTTGGATCACCACAATCAATCAAATGTTAACTATTTTTACTGCCATAATAATAATAATGATAATAATAATAATAATAATAATAATAGCTTTTTTTGCAGCAGCGAAGTAAAGATGGGAAGGACCAATACTAGTCCGCAGTTACCACGCACAATTAATTAAAAACAAACTGTATGGCAAAATAGCAGTCACCAAAGACATAGTACAGAAAATAAATAAATAAATAAATAAGTGCTCAACCTAAACATACAATACAACGAGCAGCAAGAAATAAACAAATTAACTAATCGATAATCAAGTCAATATTAGGTGGTAACGGAGGTCATAATTTTAAGTTAATTGTTGGAAAAGCGAATTTGGACTGTCGGAAGTTTTTCTTTGGATAGCGAATAGTTGCAGTATGGAACTCTCTCCCATCACATTTGGTTAATGCCTGTTCTGTGTCTGTTTTCAGGAAGAATTTAAAATTGGTTGACCTATCTAGGTTTTTGAAACGTTATTGATTTTAACTGTATTTTACCTTTTTTATTGTACATACTTTTTTTGTTTTAATCTATACGCATTTTTTTTTTTACAAAAGACGTGGTCATGGCACGTCCATGTTCCTTTTTGTGATAAAAGCCATCATTTTATGTCACGTACAACTCCATGACTGGTTCCTTTATACAAGTAAATTTTTCATAGCTTCATTTATAATTTTATTATAGATACCGCATTTTATTATCTCAAGCGAGTGTATGTTTCGTTTTGTTGTTGTGCAACCTTACTTTAGGCATTACAAGTGTCAGTGGCTGTCAAGCCCATCTCTGGACCGATTCGTTTTCTTTGCGAATAAAGTTATTATTATTATTATTATTATTATTATTATTATTATTATTATAACACCAAGAAACGGTGATAAAAAAATAATAATAACTGGGCTATTCTGTAGTCACAAGCTGCATGAAATATTCTTAATAACCTGCAGCTTCCTGAGCTGCACCCTGAATCCTATTGGGGGAAGCTTACAGCACTCTCCCAGACCCCTCCCACAGCTTGGTGTCTGTGTGTGTGGGGGGGGGGGGTTGAACGTTCCCCACAAAGCTAGACATAAACAGTCCCAGACGTGGGCCTGTTTGCGTCCCTGGTCTGTAGAGTCAGGAAGTCAGTGTTGCTGGATTCAACTTGTTCAAGGTTTTAGTCATTGGCAACAAGTTAAACGTACAAGCAAATTATGTGGGTTGGTCAAAGGCTTGTAACCATAGAAATGTACTTATTCACTTTTTGACAATCATATGTCCACAGTGGCATTGCAGAGACACCTAAGCATAGCTCACAATTTAAATTTTACAGCAAAGGGCAGTGTCTCTCTCTGGTTCTTGCTACCAGTTACCGTTTGGTAACCAATATTGTAGTATTTGTATTGATAGTAACTGTAGAAGTTGAAGAATTAAACATCTCTTCCCTTTATTTGGCAAGAAGCACAGTTTTTTTTCGCAAGGGCACATAATAAATCAATTCACTATTTACAGCAGTGATGAACTATAGACCACAACGATTTTACATACCTTACATACGAATTTACATACCTCAACGAAGGAGGTTTCCGACTTAAACACCATTAAACAGATCGAAACCTGGTTTCTTAAAGTGGGGCCAACAGCAAGTTATACCATTTGTCTGCACAGTAATACCAGAAGAAAGGCGTGCACCCAGACTATGGGCTGCTGCCAAGTTGATGAAATAGTGATCTCCATAACAGTGGTGCCGATTTATCAGTCTCACAGGTGAGTCCAGCCACATAACAGGGGCTGTGAATTCACCATAAAGGGAAAACATTCTTATCCGAATAAACCTTTTCAAAGAAAGTGTCATTATGGTGTACTGAAAAGTAAACGATTTATTTATTTCTCATGTTTTAGTAATCCTACTCCACGACGTGACACCTTCTTGGAAGTCGACTGGGAACCTAGCGTGTTTGCCAACGTAAGCGTCTACCATATTGATGATCGCATGGAAGTGACGTATTTCGAACCTGACCAAGAGGAGGTGTTCAACTTTTGGACGATTGACGTTCTCGAATCTCTCAACAAAGGAGAACAAAACCGTAAAAAAGAAGAACTCTAACAACTTGCATTCTAATAACTCATCGATATCGGATTAAAAAGTTTGAAGCGTTTTCAACTGCAGAAACGAATACAAGATACGCTTTAAGAAAGAGATCTCTAGGTGTACCGTTACCCATGGGGTATACACCCTTGCTGATTCAGTTGCCGGTTGGAATGCATTTTCGGAGGCATGGGTCGGATGTAGGCAATCCTCCAAAATCTATAGAGCAGTGACACGATGTAGTATTATTGTATATAACTCTATGCTGGAGCCTTAATGGGTTAGCTGCAAGGTGCACTGCAGAGAGAAACATAAGGGCGTCATACTAAAGCCGATGCTGTGAAGAGTGATTTCTTAGACCTAAAAGCGCGATTTGTGTTGTTGGAGAAAATAACGTTATTTTAAGCCTATAAGAAATCCGCTCTTCCGTTGTTTTTCCCTCCATTTTTATGCAGTGCACCTTGTAGTTATGCCCTCCAAAACCCATACTAGTGCCAATCTGCTGCCAATGTGGCGACAAATGTCACTGCTCTATACTGCGTGTATGGGACTTGTCATCGTTGTAATGCGTATGTCCAAACTCGTGCTATAGAACCGTATTGACATTCTATTTAAAATAATTTTAGGCCTTGTGGCTTTCATTCGTATTTTTTGTTGGTGTTCCTGCTGCTTTTGTTGTCAAAGCTACGGGGGAAAAAGTCGAGGATCGTAAACCGAGACTTTATTTATTACGAAAAATGTGACGTCTTTAAGCTGAAAAGCATGCGGCTTGTAATTATTTTATCCGCATGGGGTAAGTTTTCTCCCGAGGGTTGGTAATTTGCGGGTTGGGTCAACTACCACACACACAAAAAAAATGGGTCGTTAAGTTCGTTACCTGCAGATCTGCAATCCAAAATCAATTGCCTCAATTTTTTGGTAACATAAATCAACTTCATTCACTAACCGGATTCAAATAGCATATGCCTGTGTGTGTTTCTTTTTTTCTTATGAAGTTCGTTTAAAGCGAGTAAGATCTAAGTTCATGAATCATGGAAACACATTGTGCTGCAATATCCACAAGTTTTTGTCAAAAAAATCAGGAGTTAGCCATTACTTGAGGGTGTATAGATCAGTAGCTGTAACGCCATTGTTATTATGTGTAACTCTATGCTGGAGCCAGCCATTGCCTAGCTGCAAGGAGTACTGGATAAACATGAAGGTAAAAAAAAAATGGCATTTTTTAGTGAAGCCATTTTGTTTAGTGACGTCTCACAGTAAGAGAGGATTTCTTAGGCCTAAAAAGCGTGTTTTTTATTGGATTTGTTGGCAGCTGCCACAGTTTTCAGCACGTGGAATCTTTCTTTTCCGATGTACAACCTTAATATGTTTCGCACTGCAAGTAATTGGCCAAACCAATGTTTTGTAGGCCTAACAAATCCTCTCTCACAGTATTGGCTTTCACTGAAAGTTTCGTTGTTTTTTTACCTCCTTTTTAATCCCGTGTACCTTGTAGCTATCTCTCCAGATGAGATGCTTGCTCTCTGACTTGATTTTGAAACTCTTGTCTGTCTGTCTGTCCAGGCTGTTTCCTTCAAACCGATTATCAGATCAAGCTCAAAGTTAGCATGCACTTATAGCTGCATGGTTTGGGTGCTGCTAATTTTCAACCTTCCCTGAACACGGAATTCAGAATACATCAAGGATGTTTTAAAATTCAGCGGCTTGTGGACCCGCTTTCCCGTTTTTTTAATTCAAGTCGTTTGCCACTGAGAAACTTTTTCCGCTAGCGATCCAAGTAAACGAGGAAAAAGGAAGCTGAGTTCTCTGAGCTTGCGCAGCCAATATGGGGGCACGTTGTGCACATGCATCATTGCTGCAGAGCAACAATCGGCAACAATCATCATGCATTGGATAAATCTACATGATACGCGCGTGATAAGTATAACATTGACAGCTGCCAGCACTGCTTAGTCTTTTCTTTCATCACCTTGAACGCTACTAAATGCGATAAAACAGAAAAGAGATATAATAACCGATTTTGTCACTGTCGATCATGTTTGTGCTTAGTAAGCATCAAAATAACGTCGTTTTTAATCTCAACTTGAAAATGGGAAAAGCGGGGGAAGCGGAGACAAGCAACCTCGGCGATCAGCAAGCAAGCTGCTGATTTTTAAAACATCTTTATCGCCATGCTAATTCGTTTACCAGCGCCACTGATGGCAAAGGCAAAAGCTACGGCGCTGGATTAATCCGTAGTTTCGTTTCAGTTTCGATTGCAACACACAAACGAACTTCACGAAAATCTACTCTGAAAATACCTGCACATGATTTCTATGGTACGTCAAGCATAAATGCAGCTTACGTAAGAGTCTCAGTATGTTTTTAGCTAGAACGTATGCATGCATGCATGTTCCATTCGCGTGCCACACAATATTGTCTGGTTCTTTATGCGATGGAATGTGAGTGTATTCCTAGTATTAGAATATGATTTAAAAGGAGGTAAAATACTGATTATGTTTTTTATTTATTTATATAGTTGTAAAAAGATTTTGTTGCATTGTAAATTACCTAACTTCAGCGTACAAACTCCTGTAATCCTAAACGCATAATATGACTTTTGTCAAGTTGTTTGCCATTTATTTACGTAGAACCGAATAATAATGCAATTTTTGCATCCATTAAAAGCCTTAAAAACTTATTGTGTTATTTATTTATGTTGTGACACGAAATGAAATGAAACGAAACGTAAAGAAGCCAGGCAGTGTTGCTTTAAAAACACTTTGTTCAATACTGCTTTGGTTATTAGGTAAAGGTTGGCACACATTTCTTGAATATTTAAACTACGCCATTACAAAACAACGGAAAATTGTATTTAGGCAAAGGTGTGACAGAACTACAAAATACCATAAAAACTGTCGGGGTGGAGAAAAGGGGAGTTGAGAAGAAGAAACGCAATTCATCACAACGAAGTACGTGAACTGGTGCTGATGATGCTTACGGTATTAATATAGTAGATAAATCAATAATTAGAATAATTTTCTCAAACACAAACCTACCTGGGTATGATGCAAACCTGATGATGCATACGGTATTACAGGTGTTGGACTTTGGTTTAACACTTGTACACTTTTCTTTAACATGCATGCATTTGGAATTAACGCTTTTGCACTTTGCTTTAACACTCTTCTACTTTGCTTTAACACTTTTGCACTTGAATTTAACACTTGTACACTTTGCT
>JAHWFP010187337.1:20188-36925 GCA_023313725.1 Lithobius niger | reverse complement strand
TTGAGATTATTCTTGGATTCAATCGTCTACTCCCTGAGTACGTCACACTCTCACCTTCATAAGGGATTACTTCTGGAGTAGAAGACGTTCAAATGTGCAAACAAACAAATCGTGTGTTTTGAATGATATAGGTGAAATGCAGGCGCGCTTAGGAATGTGATGGACGAACTGTGGACGATAATTACGATTAGTTTGAGTCGAAATAAGCAGTACATGATTTTGCGATGCTC
The DNA here is from genome assembly GCA_023313725.1 of Lithobius niger. NCBI lineage: Eukaryota > Metazoa > Arthropoda > Chilopoda > Lithobiomorpha > Lithobiidae > Lithobius > Lithobius niger. The sequence goes on along the minus strand of JAHWFP010187337.1, from coordinate 36,695 downwards.
TTGGAATCAAAGAAATTACTGAAAGCATGGATCGACGCGCACGTAGCTCTCGGATGGCCAGACTGTTGGAATGATTTATGGTTATCATTTGTTTATGCAGTGAAGCCTTACGAAAAACGCGTACTGCACTCTGACCATTTGCTTGATGGTATTAGACGTGGAATGTCGGTCAACGCACAAGAGTTGCATCATGAAAGCTCCTCTCGAGCGTAGCGAGACGACGCGGAATGAGCGAGCGAAGCGAGTGCCTCTATCTTGCGTAGGTTAGGAGATACAAATTCGATGACCTTGAATATGACCTCCAAGGTCATGTTGGATAACATCATCAGATTCACCAATAGGTGACTTCCTATACGATCATGCTGTTATCAGCAACCCATATCAGAGGCCATAAGGGTGTATTGCACTTGGTACGGGACTTCTGAGACGTACTGTACGTATTATTGCAAAACAACCCAAATTTTAAAGCATCTTGCTCAACTTTGAAAAAAATGGAACGTCGAAATATGAAATCTTTTACTCAGTTTTGTCCGAAACAATGTAGGTATTATTGGAGAAAAGCTTCCACATTTGAAATCGACATTCACCATTTTCAGTTTTTCTCCCTAGGACTTTTGCCCTCAATTTCGGGACCTTAGGTCGCTTTTATCTTTTAATCTGGGATATTACGGACACTTATCGTCAAATTTTGGACCTTAAAATTGAAAAAAAAATCCTTAACAAGTTTATTTTGGAAAAAAAATATTGTTTCTGCATTAATACAAAAGGATCATCAAATCGTAGTGGCGACAGGTTAACAGAAAAAGGACTGTGCAAATCGAAAAGCTAACACGATTTTTTCTCTCAGTTTTTAATTTTGCCAACTTATACACCTGATTTTGATGATGTACGGATTTCATTCACACATCTGCTTTCGTTTAAAATGCGGCATTTTGGCTAGCAGACGAACTAGCAAATCAAATAAGCAACTCTACATGATTGTTTGAGTTATTTGATATCACGACTTCAGACGGCAAGAAATTGGGAGAAGTTCTTACTAAGTTTTGTTTTATACAGATTTTGAAGATTTACCAAAGAAGCTTTTTTAGATCACGGCAGTGATGGATGACGCAGTGATTCTCGCGGCCCCCCCGCCCCGTATCCTGTCAGGAATGACTCACCAAATACCAAATTACTCCTAAAATGGGAGATGAAAACTATAAATGTACGTAAAAATATTTTTAATATACACCAGTCTTGGTCATATAATTGCATATACAACTATACATGCAATCATAAATTTATTTTTTAGAGATAAAAACAAGTTTAAAATATTATTGCAAAACATATTCTCGTGGAAATTTTACAAACTGTATACAATTGAATTTTAAACGTTAGGGCTGGTGATCGCGGAATATCTAGACACACGCTATAGTGTGTCGCGCCAAGTTAGGCAACAAACATCACAACAAACATCACATCAATTCAATTGTCGAAGTTGTAAACCATTGTAGCGCGACGCCATAGCGTCAGTGTCTTATATTTAGAAGCATAGTTGGGCACATTTCAGGTAATTGGAGAAAAATAATAATGCGGTACAAAAGCTTAAATTGTGTTGAAAGCCAGAGCAATGACCCACCTGACAAAAATTAACTCGTGTAGGAATGCCAGCTAAGCTGCTTTCAATGCAAAATCTGACCCTCAATAACGTTGAAAATGTGTAACTAGCTAGCGCTAGCTAATTCTAGTACGTTCATCCTCATGTTAATTTCCATAGGGTGATTATTTATCGATACCGAGATAACGGGATGGCTTCCAGCTATGAAATTGGACGAATGGCTGCAGTATGATACGTACCTTTTATGGTTTGGAGCCTATAGGGGTGTAACGAGGATGACGTGTGATGACGCGTAAGTACGAAAATATTGTTATAACCATTGTTAGTATTGTCGGCATCGTCTCTCATTGGACAGCCAAAGTTCGGACAATGACAACATGTATACTGACGTGCGTGCCTAGACACACACTAGTGTACCACGATAAATCTAAACAACGTTGCCAAAGAAATTGTATTCACGTACAATTCACGAAAAATAAACCAACTCTAAAAACAAAGCAAATAAACAAGGCCAAAAACTGGCGAAGAGGCCACCAAGTTGAGAGTGGTTCGGCCCTTCAAAGGATTTATATCAACACACCAAAACTAACGAAATAAGACAAATTACAACAAAATTAAAACAAAACCAAAAACCTATAAAACACGTGACTAAGTTGAGAATGGTTCGACCTATATAGGCAAAAGGTGGTATCAAATTGTGGAAAACCAATTTCTTGTTGACGTGCCACTTTATTACACATCTGAACGGTAGTGGAGTTGAGTCTAATACACAATTTAAAAAAAAGGACTGATATCATATCAAAAACCAAAACCGGTAAAAGGGGCCGCCAAGTTCCGAATGGTTCGGCCCTTCAAAGAAGTGATATCAACACACCAAAACATTCGCCAACTTAATCGCACCGAATAATACTTTGGACGTTAAATGAAAACTTGAACATTGCTACCGAAAGTAGCAATGTTCTAGTTTTCATTTAACCTTCGATTTGTTAAGCAATGCGATTAACTTGGCGAATGTTTTGGTGTGTTGATATCACTCCTTTGAAGGGCCGTACCATTCGGAACTTGGCGGCCCCATTTACCAGTTTTGGTTTTTGATATGATAAAATTTACTTCCAAACCTCTTTTACCTCGGTTTTACCACTTTACGGGAGGAGCATATTCCTATGGAAATCAACACTCGGCAAGCGTCATATCATGAGGGCACGAGGTTTGAGGGCAAATGGGAAGATACGTGTGTTGTTACTACAGGGTCTCAGTTGGGAACACAGCAACTTTTTTTTTTCTACGGACACAAAACTTTCATGGAACTGGAACTTCGGCGTTCCAACACTGCATAAAACGAAGTACAGGCTAGGACGATATATGGTAAACTGCACCCGCGCCAATGGCCATCATGTTCCGGTTTCAAAGATGGTTTTTTGTGTGTGTAGAAAAAAAATTGTTGTGCGTCCCAATAAGCCACTGATCGCGCAGCTTAAAAATGGCCGGCAAACAACAATAGGCAGAGCGAGAGAGAGCGAATTTCGTGATGGTGTTAGCATTGTGGTAGCAAGTATTTGCCACATGCGGTTTGTAAAAATACCACGAATTGTTTTGGCATTTTGCGACAGCGCAATGTTTATTTGCCGGCATCTTTGCACTCCAATGTGGGCTGACTTAAGCTACGACCGCCAGCGCCATGTTGTTTGTGCTTCTGCGGTCCTTGTCAAAGCGGTGAGCGCTATTTGCACTAGTAACCTTTCTGTCACGTTACGTTGAGACCATTGCGACTGTAAAAGTTGCTGCCCCCCTAATAGAACAGAGTATACGGGCGTACGCACCTGTGGGTGCCACATAAGCACCAGGAGTCACAGAAGATCAAAGTACCGCATCCGAAGACGCGTCACTGAGTGATGATGACCTGTGAAGGCACCCTTATGGTTAGACGGTTGGGGGCGGGGGGGGGGGGGGGAATGGGGATTAACTAAAAAAGAATGCAATAATTTGTAATGCTATTTTTGTGTATGTTGAGAAAGAGCAACCAGTGATCAAAATAATTATCACTCTTTTTTAGTCATCGAGAACAATGCAAACTGACTATCACAAATAATCGCCAACACGAACGTTGTCGATGTAACGGAAGCTCTATTAATTTTTGATGGTTGTGGCTTTGAGCTGTAAAGGCAAAACTCCGTCATTTATCCTTAATAATAAAATCAAAATTTGGATAAAAATCGGAAAAAAAAACATAAAAACGACTAAACCGCTAAGGCACTTGCTAAAATTAGACGCAACCAAAGTAATGATATCAGAATAAAATTAGCTACCACCAAATTGCTACATTGTGCCAAGCTAATCCCATCAACTATTACTACAGACGTTAAATGGAAAACTTGGCCATTGGTACGGATTAGGGAACAATGCAAATCACCAAACGCTTCAATTTATATATAACTGAATTCCTCACTCCAACCAGGACCATCTACAGTTCTGGCCGGATCTTGAATGAAAAATAGCATACGCCACTAGGTTGGGAAATATGGCCGCCGAAAACGCCACTTAAGCGATGATTGCCTCTTTCTGTCAACCGAGGGCGACACCGTCCGTACAAAAATGCAACGTTCCTTCCCTTGCAACACTTTCTGGATAGACGAACGTGTCGCTTTTTTCCCCCAAGCGCAGACAAATAGCTTAACTGTGGGTGAGTGATAGCTTAAAAACTATTTTAAAATGTTTTAATACATAATGAAAATGTGTCACTCAAATCTACGTAAAATTAAAATTACATTTTGATAACCGCCACTAGATGCCAACAGATGTCGCTCCTCTCCGTAAAAATATTCACCGATGCGATTTGCCAATTCCCGAACAGACCTCAAGAAATGGGATAGTCGTGGCGACCATTTTGTATACCCCCTCTAATTCGTTGTAGGTCGGGCCAGTTAGTTTAGTGGCCATGCTCCAGCAAAACCAAAATATTCATGTCTCCGTTCCTATTGAATATTTTTCAAACAAACTTGGCCTGATAGTATATAAGTATAAAAGATATATTTCTATAAAAAGTCATGCAATTCTGTGCAAGGTTAAAATAAGGCGCAACACTACAAATAAAAAAAAACTACAAAAGAAGTAATATCAGAAACAAAACCCACAAGGGTGAAAGGACCCGCCAAGTTTCAGCCAATCAAAGCAGTGATATCAGAACAAAAATGGCTGCCACCTAGTTGCTACATGGTGGACCAACCCTAACATAAAAGTGCCCCCATTACAAAGTAGCGATAATCACCCTTGCCAAGGTACAACCACCAAGCTAATCCCAACGACTAGCACTTCATACGTTAAAGGAAAAACTTGATCATTGCTACTACGGATTATAGCAATGGCCAGCTTTTTAATTTAACCTTTGATCTAATGCTCGGTGGGATTAGCTTGGCGGTTCATCGTTGGTGGGGGGGGAGGGGGTGTATATCACTACTTTCTAAGGGGAACACTTTTCGGTTAGGGTTGGTAGACCACGTAGCAACTTGGTGGCAGCCATTAGGACCCGCCAGGTTTCGGCCAATCAAAGTTGTGATATGAAAACAACTTTGATTGCCCGAAACCTGGCGGGTCCTTTCAACCTTGTGGGTTTCGTTTCTAGATTCGGTTAATCGGACGAATTCGACTTACATCCCATGCACCCTTGGCCGGAACTTCCTCGCGCACAATCGGAAGTTGCTGAAGTGTCAAAAATAAAAAAATAAAATGTTATTATTTACTACGAAAGAGCAAGAGTGAGAGATACTGACAATGCTCGTAATATTTAGCTCATACATTATTGGCTATGTCAAGGTATGTTTACACTCTACCACCTGGTATCACATATAATTCGGTCTTTAGCCTATTTGCGTGTAGTTATTTTTTTTAATAATTTACCGTAGCAAATATTTACTAAGCAGATGGTCAAGCCAAACTATGTCAAATATGCGAAGTAATTCGTACCCATGGTTTCGGAGTAATCAGAAAATCATCTCCCCTCTTCTAGGCATGATCGGCTGAAATAATTGCATACAAGACATAGCGCATCAATTACAATTAAGCGATAAGTCTGTCCTCCTGTCCGGGTTTTTTATTTTATTTATTTTTGCAGGAGGTACAGATCTATGGCAAGATCTAGATTTGGGGTTTGATTAACATCTTTGTATTGCGTGACACAGTGCTAACCCGGACCGCTGCACTGTAACTGAGGTTGGCACTAATAAGATTGCTGTCGCCGCGCCATTAAGCCTCTACCCCCCCCCCCGGTGTGATCGTCGGAGGTTTTCCGGTTCATGTCTTTGGGTGTCCCCAACTCTTAATAACTATTCGTCTATCTCCTTAAAAAATGTCGAGTATAGTACAGAATTGAGCAGTTCATTTATACGAGCGTTAGTTTGCTTCAGAGATATACGAATTTTTTTTTAAAAGTACGAATAAGGGATTGGGTCACGTAAGGATGAGAAGCCAATATCCTTTAAATCTTAAATCCACAACATGGCCCTGTAGTGAGTAACATGTGTAGTTCTGCCACACACGCACAAAAACTAAACCGTAAACCTTAAATTTTGATCTGTAATTCTTTTCCTGACCGTAAACTAACGGTAAAAAGAAACGTTTTGGGTTTCACAATCAAATAAAGCTAACTTATTCAAAACGCAAATCAGCCACATGTCGTAGCTAGCACAAGCCGCAGAAGAACAAGCTCACAGTAACACAAAAGATAATAATTCCCATCTTACCCTTAAGTTTCCGTTTTTAACTTGGATATTTCAAATTGCTTTAGGCACTGTCATCGTTGTCATCATTTTTAAATTAATGTTGGTAACACTTAAGATAGCTGAAAACAAATTTTTGAGCCTTTAAAACGGCTCATTTCCAACCCTACTATATATACATACTATACGTAGAAATAAATTAATAAATGGGATTCCAAAACCACAAAATCTCAATAAAGACAACAGTTTCTGGATAAACCGTCGGTTCACGAACTAAAATAAAAGTTTCAGAAATAAATGTTCGTAGAACTTCACAAACATAAACTAGGCTGTATTGTTTTCCGTGCACAACGACGCAAAAAGTCGAGCGTCTAACTTCAAAATGATCTCTAACCTGTTGCTATTAAGAATACGGACATCAAAAGTAGGCGAGCCAGTTGAGTTCCAGATGCCATGGTTCTTCAATGTCTTCAATTTGTGAATTCGTTAACTTGCTGAACTGCTGTTGGTGTGAAGCATATATAGCATCGTTGGAGGATGCTTTTATAGGCCAGCAGGCGCATTCATTACTAACGGCTACGGAACTTCGCCGCACGTCTGCACGTGCTGCCTTACCATTGGTAGATGCAAAGAACGTATGTATCACGTGCTGCCTTACGATTGGTGAACAGGCAACCCTCTAGAAACTTGCTTTGGTCTTAGGTATTTTATCTCTGGTTATTATTTTTTTCTGTGTTTTATTTATTTTTATTTTTTTTATTCAAGAGCAATAACTATTCACGGATTTTCTTCCCCGTAAACAGTTTAGTATACTACGAGATACTTTATTTATTTCAGATAAGTTACAATTACAATACAACATTTCGATTTAATTGCGAAATAGAAACAGTATAATTAACCGAGGCTGCAGAAGAAAATTATTTTGATGACTTGTTTCTAACGTTCACGCAAAGAGCATTGCAAATTATTACCATCTTTGGAGTCAGCACCATACTTTTTTTTTTCGTTTTCATTCCTATGAAACTCTAATCGGATGCAGCATTGTTGTAAGACAGCATTTTTGTAAATGTCACAATAAATCGCCTATTGGTACAGTACACTTTGACAGTTCCTATGCTATTCCGTCAGCATTCGTATTATAATAAGTGTCAGAAGAATAAATAACTTATTTAACTTAATTTAATTTATTTCTGGCAAGCCTTGGCCATACGCCATGCGCTCCATTACAAAAAATAAAGTCTAGACACTAAGATGAAGACATTAACTATAACCATAGCAATAACCAATACTCCAACTACCCCGACAAAACAAACCAAACACGGTTAAACCAAACCAAACCAAACCAAACACAACACGGGTAAATAACTTATTGTGACACTTATAACAATGAACAATAACATCATTGTTGTAATAACATTGTAGCGGCCAACGATTGTTGAACACCAGGAAGAAAAACAATGCCTTGGAGGTTCGGATAGAAATAAAGAAAGAAAGAAAGAGAAACAATGGACGATACCAAGAAAAATGACATGAAACAACTCGAATTCATCCACAAACAGAAAAAAATATTTGAAGTTTGGTGATAAATTAGTTACTGGCGTACTTTTGCAAGAATGGTCCCTCTATATGTGATTTATTGTAATAGTTATGCTTCCTCGTCTCTTAACGCCTCGACTTAAGCCTCTGATAAGCCTCGGAAGAACAAAAATTTATTTTGTTCGGAAAAGAGTCATTTATTTTTGAAAACATCAGATTTCGAATTGAATTTTCAACATTAGATGGTCATGAGTATACCTAATGAGCAAACAACGGCTTCACCGTTTAGAAAAAAAAACATTAGAGGTCGTATCCCCATACTCACAGCCCTGAAGGTACACGAATAAAAACGGATTAGAGTTCACTCGAACGCAACGAACTATAATTTGTGTTCATTTTGTGTAAGCATTTTTATCTTTCAATTTTGTAGCGTTTTGCTGTTTATGGCGTCTGTTTTGTGTGTCTTTGTGGGTTTACGTTTTGCGAATTGGAGTACAAATTATAGTTCGTTGCGTTGGAGTGAACTCTAACCGTTTTTATTCGTGTACTTTCAGGGCTGTGAGTATGGGGATACGAGCTCTAATGTTTTTTTTCTAAACGGCGAAGCCGTTTTTTGCTCAGTTAATTTGTTGGCTTTTTTCGCTTTCATTTTATATGACTGTGTCCACTGTCCACCGATTTTTGTTTTCGAAAAAACGGAACATTAGAAATGGATACTTATGGTTAGGTTCCTCCGAAGGTTTGTTCCATGCATGATTATTATTTAATGGCAACACATTAGCGTATTTCTGGATTTAGCATGTGTCATCTGGATGATATAGTTGATTCTGGATTGTTTCAGTATCGCGGCAACAATCGCGGAAACAATTCAACTTGCTTCCCGAAGCCCGCATTGAAAAAGTAAATGAGTCACTCAGTCACGTCGGCCGCCCAATTTTGAGAGGCCTGAAAATTCAAGACTTCGTACCCTACGGTTTAAAACTTGAAGATTTAAGGAAAAATCAAGACCATTTAATTTTGGTTCTCCACAACGAGCTAGCTAACTCAAACAACGACAATGTTATTGCTCTCCTCGCCTACTGTTACCCTATTGTTACATGTTGCAGCATTGTAACATTTTGACATTGTTAGCCGCTCCGCCGCCTCCTCCGGTCCAATTTTCTGAAATTCTCGTGCGCAAACGAACTCTAATGCTAATATAGTTTGGAGTTTGTTTTCTTTGGTTGGTTGCCCGTTCAAAAAAGTGTGGTGATAACTATTGTTTAAACTTTCAAAAGTATGGTGTGGTTATCGCCACACTTTTAAACAATGGAAATACGAACGCTGGTATAATAAGACTTTTAGAGCACCAGTTTACAACAATGAAAACGACAAAAGTAGGATTACAATCATATATAGAGGGATCATTGTTGCAAAAGTATGACAATAAACACTACTTAAAACTTCCCAAATGTCAAATCATAAAACGCTTCTATTGGAGTAACACGTGAACTGAATGTCACATTTTAAGCATATCATTTAGTAGTAATAAGTAATTAGCATGAAATCAACGATATCGGCATACCTTTTTCGCATTGTAATCCTTTATGCACAGCTCTGAAACCGGACTTTCTGTTGTCTACTCGGTGAACCCCGTCGGTCGATCTATACAATTTCCAAAGGCTTCCGTTGCATTAATATTTAGTAATTCAATACCAGAAAACGCCGTTTTAATATCTCGGGTAAGAGAAGCAGGAGCTAGCTTTCGCTCAATGTCCGACAATGTCCTCAGATAAGGGTTCAAAGGGTTTTAGCGAGCGTTAACTACTTCTGGTCATGTGTTCGACGAAGCTCTAAAGCCCTATAATGTCCTGATTTGAACAACAAAAATCAGACGCCAACAATTAGACGCCATTGCAGGCCAACAATCTGAACTTGCTGGACGACGCGTTATCCGTTCTAGATAGAAAATAAATAGAGAGACATACTTTGATCCTGGTCTATTGTTTTACAGTTACAGTATGTCTGTTCCAAGGTCGAGTGGAACGATAGTTCAGGTAGGTTGGTCCTTCGCCAGCTCATTCAGTCGTTTTCCCACCAATATTTCGTTCAACGTCATTGGCACCAGTGTGGTTTGGCTTGTGCGGGTGTGTGTATGTTGTCGAGCTGCATTGTGACGTTAGTGGCACCAGCAAATAACAACCAATGGAAAAGCAATATGCAAAAAGCTCGGAAGAGACCCCCTCGGTCTGTTCGTATGTCTGCATGTTGCTTCGTAATGGGATGCTCCGACGGCGTGGGCGACTGTGTTGAAGAGTGCACAGACGCCATTTTGTTGTTATTAAGATGTCCTTATAGCAGTACATGGTGGAGGATGCACAGTGTTGAATCAATTTTATTTTAGTATGTATTTATATTCTTGATTGGGGTATGTGGCATCGGGCCAGGGCACAGAAAATAAAATCTTACTGAATCATACTATTTTTTTTTTTACAGTCACGCAGCAAGAAAAAAAAAACGATGAAAGGCTCTAACGACGTTGAAAGGGATTCGGTAATTTGTAAAGATGCCGAAGTTTCAGTACACTGTCCTGTTTAATGTGTCATTAAGTATTAAAAAAAGAATGAAGCAAAATTCAGTAGAGATTAGAATAGAATAGCTTAAACGAAGATGGCGAGATTATGAATGACGGTGGCTTCAGCAATTACCATTATTGTCAGGATAACAAAAGTTTCAAGTGTGGAACGTTAAATAAAATGTTACTGAAAGCTTAACGAAGGCTTTTCTCTGAGTATCAAGGCGTAGGTTGTTACGCGGTAGTAAAGTTGAATGCTGGCCCAGTTAACGAACTTGCGAAAATGAATACGTAGTCATTTCTATTTTACTGAAACAATGTTTTTTTTCCGTTTCCTTGTTTGCATGTCTGTTTAATGCACGTATGTCCACGTGTTTATCTATTTTGGATTCCATTGCAATTTTACTGTAATTTCCACCAAAATTTGAAACATGGGACCAAAACATTACGGAAAGCATTTAGACTCTGTCCTATCGTAAGCAGAATTACAGCGCCCTACTTAGCAATTTTTTTGTCGTACAAAAAATTCCGTATGACGAAGCAGTATCTAGCCTTCGCTCAAACACCGACAATGTCCTCAGATAAGGGTGCAAAGGGTTTTAACGAGCGTTAATCACTTCTGGTCATGTGCTCGACAAAGCCCTAAGCCACTATAATGTTCCGATTTGAACAACAACAATCAGACGCCAACAATTAGACGTCAATGAAGGCCAACAATCTGAGCTTGATGGGCGACGCGCCAGCCGGTCTAGATATAAAATAAATAGAGAGATGTACACTTTGATCCTGGTCTATAGTTTTACAGTTACAGTATGTTTGTTCCAAGGTCGAGTGGAACGCTACTATTCAAGAAGATTGGTCCTTCGCCCGCTCATGAAGTCGTTTTCCCACCAATATTTCGTTCAACGTTACTGGCACCGGTCTGGTTTGGCTTATGCGGATGTGTGTAAGCTGTAGAGCTGCATTGTGACGTTAGTGGCACCAGCAAATCAACAACCAATGGAAAATAATGCAAGGATGCAATGCGGAATTGATAAACACTGTGACGCTAGCTCAGTGGGGAAATGCGTTTTGGGGTAGATCTCAGAAGTCTATGGGTGCTTTTGAAAATTGACCTGCGTAACTCAGGTTGCGACGAAACACCTTGTTGCATGTACTAATCGCGTAGGTCGTGCGAGATGTCGCGTCAAAATCCCGTGATATAGCTTTATTTTATACGGTCGCCTCGACATACCGCCTTCAAATTATGCTGCAGGCAGTGAACAACACAACCGAACAAACCGTGCTCGCCGAGATTGGTTAGTGAGGGTAACTGGGGGGACAAAAGGGTAGCACTGCAAACGAATCAACTATCGACCAATCAGAAACGAGCTAGAAACAAGGAAGGGGAGCCTGGTATTTATTTGCATTAATTCACTATGTCAGGTTGGCGTGTTTATGTTGCATTCGGTGATTTATTTCTACAAAATAAGCTTCAGAAAATAGCGATTAAAGCTTCAATGCATCTTACAGCAAGTACGTAAATAAACTCCTGGTTTGTGTTCAAAATAATACTGTCTTGTAGTTTATTGCTTGTCACGTGAATGAGAGTCGATACGATGACGAATCGTTCTAGTGGCGATTTTGGGTTAAAAATGATACTAATTCGTGACGTGTGGAAGCAACGAGAGTTACTTTTGCTTGGCCGAACCGAGTTAATTTTCGAAGGCACTCCAAGATGTTGCTTCGAATGTACGGGTGGTAAAATTGTTAGTTAAACGCCCTGATTCTAAATTAAAGGGTGCGAAAAGTTCCAAATTTGTTAAAACTTCTTCTCTTCCTTGTTCTTCGTGAAACTATGCCCCAAAATAATTCTGTGGTTCAAATTTCGCAGTAATTGATAGAAAATAAGCAAAATTTAAAAAATGTTATTTGAAACTCCGTTCTGTTTCTTATGCCAACAACAGTTATTTTTCAAAGCCTCATTCGCTTAACTCTAGATTTCAGAACCTTGATTTTGAGCAGGTATTGCCCTCCATCGAATTATAATATTGATGTTAGTTTCTGTTTTAGTTTTATTTAGTTTTTATTACACAGAACCCGTCCGGAAATTTGTCACTTGACTTCTATTTGTCTATCTCTGTGTGTCTGTCAAGGCGATTTGTTTCAAACAGCTTATCAGATCGGGATCAAGGTTGGTATAAGCCCTTCAAATCTTCTGACATTCCCGTCTTCAACAGGGGACTAACAACTGGCTTTGGATTTGCCTTTTTAGGTGAGAAAAACGTCACACAACTTCCCCTACTCGGCCAGTCCACGACTCTTTTCACCTGCCTATTGCGCAACAGTGGCACCATCTTCGGCCCATGGAGACCCACTCTAACTTGACAAGGAATTCCCTCCGCCAAGACCTGGATGCGAAACTTCCTTTTTCAGACCATCAGGTGAAGGTGCAACAGCAACAAAGAATTTCGACACCTACTCAGAATCGGAATTCCTCACATCCGAAGTAAAAATGGACTTTGGAACTGCTCTTCATCTCCCCAAGCGAGCCGAAATCCCCACTTTTGTACTGCTTGAATCCAACAAATTCATTCTTCTAGACCTACTTGCTGTAAACACAGTATGTGAAAAACTATCTTCAGACCCGTCTCCATCTGAGATAAAAAGAACTTTCCAACCTAATCCAACAACTCTTCCAAAAAACATGCTTTGCCACCTACCATGCCTTAAACTGGTTTACGTGAGCATTATTCAACAATACTCTCCTCATGCGAGACATCGCCCTGACGACTGCTCCCAATTTAAATGATTCAACGAAGCGTAAACTGAGAAATTTGCCTCTCCACGAGTTCGACACCCTGTTCCATGACAAATTCCCAACTCAGCACCACATCTTGCTGTATCCAGGAAACCAAATACAGTCATAAAACTCCGGCTCTTCAAAAGGCTGCTCCAAACCCGTTCTTCACCAATCTTCTTCAACCCAATGCCACTCCGAATCGTGGACAAAGAACAACTCGCAGCCTTCAAATGCTGACAACCGTCGAATTGAACACAACCAACCTTTAGTTCAAACCAGTTCTTTTGGCCTAACCAATCATTCTGGAACTTTCCCACTAAAAATTGAATCCGCAACGAGAAGGGGGACACCTTCCGACAAAAGAAGTCGACACTACTGGCCAGGAAAGAAAAGGTACACCAAGAGAGACCAATGACACCACCTTTCCACCTCGTCATCCAGTAGGTGCTCGTTTACAACACTACCTATACCAGCATGGGAAAGAATAACAATCAACAAGTCTTTTTCATCATCCGAGAAGGTTTTCTCCCAACGTTCACCTCGAAACAACCTTTAGTTCAACCTCCACCATAGGAATTTGCGTTCCAACCAACTCCAAAATTAACGGCTGAAATCAACAAATTACTACAAAAGAAGGCACTCCAAGAATGCCACCCTCATTTCGGACCAGCATTCTCCACATCTTCCTCAGACCCAAGAAGTCAGGAGGAGAAATAATGGTTTCAGCCTAAAATCATTGAACCGTTACATGAAAACGAACATTTCAAGATGGAGACTTTGGAATCAATTCGATTTTCAGTAAGACCCAACTGAATTGGATTGTATCGATAGACTTAGAAGATGCCTATCTTCATGTCCCCCTCCACGCATCAAACCGACATCTTTTCCGTTTCCTATACCAAAGCAAGGTCTCCTGTTCTGTTGTCTTCCTTTCGGTCTCAATTCAACACCAAGAATCTTCACACTGGTCCTAAAGCCCATCTTGGCTCACCTTCACCAAAAACAGATGGAAGCAAGTGCCTGTCTAGATGACTGGCTTTTGAACAATCAGGACCCTGCCCAACTCCTGGTAAACAAAGGTAAACAACTCCTGGTAAATAAAGGTAAACACAGTAAAACTTCTCCACCAACTCGGATTCGGAGTGAATCTAAAACAGTCAAGACTCCAACCGGCACAAGACTTCATATTTTTGGGAGTAAATTTCAACTTTTCAGCAGCAACCATCAGCCCATCTCCAAACAAGAAGACCTCACCAACCATACACGCCAATTCCATCAACATATATACCACTCCCTCACCGACTAAACTCCCTAATCGGGAAAATGGATTCTATGGCGAGCTTAATCCCCTACGGCAGGCAGATGACCAGACCATTTCATCACTTCCGGATCGACACATGCGGAGCTACACAGTCCCATCCAGACCACCTGACCAGACCCAACTGGCCAGATTTTCCATGGGAAACGCTCCTTTGATGGTCAAACGTCCTCAATCTCTTCCAATTGGTCCCTCTAAACAAACCTCAGCCAGAACCCGTACTGCTAATCGACGCATCCTTGGAAGGATGGGAGCCCACATTGGCCACCTCGAAACATCCGAAACGTGGAAAGAACACGAAATGGACCACATCGATGTCCTAGAACTAGAGGCTGCGCTCAAGGCACTCCAACACTTTCAAGACCTCATCCGGGAGAAAATAATACAAGTCCAGGCCGACAACAAAACTGCAGTAGCTTACATCAAGAGAGAAGGCGGAACGAGATCATGGATACTGAACGAGATAACCTTAACAATCTTCCATCTCTGTATTCAGCTAGTCACAACAGTAATCCCCTACACATCCCAGGCAGCAGGAATGTCATTGCAGACTCTCTATTCCACAAGAAACCACCAACAGGGGAATGGATGCTAAAGAAATCCATCTGCGAATCACTTTTCAACATCTGGAGCACCACAATGATAGACCTGTTCGCAACGAGGCACAATGCCAGACTTCCCCTCTTCATAAGCCCAATTCCGGACGAGAGAGCAACAGCAGTAGACGCCTTGACCTTCCCGTGGGAGAACCTATACGCCTACCTCTTCCCCCCGTTCAAGTTACTCCCACAAATCCTGCAGAAAATACATCGATCAGGCAGCCTCTTCCTGCAAATAACTCCGAACTGGCCATCAGCAGTGTGGTTCTCACTCCTTCTGAGCCTTCTAATAGACGACCCCCAAGAATTCTTCCACTGATAACAGATCTACTCACTCAACAAAAAGGAATCAAGACCCACCCAAATTTACATATCCTAAACCTGCACGGGCGGCTACTATCGTCAAACTCCTCAAAAAGGCAGGCATACATAAAGAAGAAGCATCTAGGATCGCAATCAAAGCATCAACGAACCTAATCTATAATAGCCACTGGACAAGATGGTTTCACAGGTGTGACAGAAGGAAAATCAATCCTGTCAATCATCCTGTTACCGAATTCTTGAAATTTCTCAACACACTATTGCTGAAGGATTGAAAGGTTCAACAGTCCTCGTTTATCGATCAGCACTCACCTCTGTCTTCACAACTGCAGGAAGCAACCATCTACTTGATGATTACAAGATTCCTCCCTAATCAAATCCTTTGAAATGGGTAGACCTGCGATGAAACGAACCTTTCCAGATTGGGATCTATCCGTTGTTTTGAACACTCTGCTCAAAGATCCATATGAACCACTTCTAAGCAGCCCCATGGCCATCCTAACAAGAAAGACTGTCTTTTTCATAACCTTAGCTCCAAGTCTCCTCTACAGTGAAATAAAGCACTCTTGGCTGACCCAACATACTGCGTATTCGCTTCTGACAATACCTACGTCACACTCATACCAAGAGCTGACTTCCGGGCTAAAAACGCAACGACCCTGTGAACCAACCAAACCGATTGTCATTCCAGCTCTAACACACATCGTGGGAGAAGAACCCGAACGTCACCTTTGCCCCGTCCGAGAACTCCAATTTTACATCTTGAGAACAACCAACAAAGGTTTACGAAAAGGAAGAACCCAACTTTTTCTACCCTACGAAACCTTTGCCGAAACCTCAGTGGCCACCATATCAAAATGGATACATGAGACGATTCAAGGCACTTATGAAGGCTCTAAGGATGTAGTAGCCCTACAATGCAAGGCTCTTACGATGTAGTCCATTGGCTTACTTCGTCATCTCTCTGAAGTAATGACTTGTGAAGACGGAGCTGTTTCGCCATGAAGCTGCAGTCAAGATGTCCGAGGCTGGAACGGAGTTGTGGAATGTCCAGGAGGTGGAGAGTGTCCTTAACTCATGCGTTGTGA
>JAHWFP010187335.1:97304-128941 GCA_023313725.1 Lithobius niger | reverse complement strand
TTACTGACAAAATTTTACACCTAGACCCTGACTGTCAAAGCTTGTCCGTGTTCCTTCTAGGTTTTGACTTTTAGATCCTTACTCTAAACATTTAACGTTCCGTTTTTGTTTATTAATTCGTGTTACTTTTAGAATTGCAGCTAAACTGTAAAACAGTGCAGTTGACGGTCAAAGCTGATAGTTTAACACAAGAAACCCTAGGCTGACCCTTACTAATCTGGCTATCGCCAATGGTAACAATAGAAACAAATCCTTTAATCTTCAGTCTATGTCTCGCAGCTGGCGTTTGCTAATTGGTATTGTTGCATAATAACAATGTTTAAAACAATGTAAAACAATCAATCTGGTGGTTTAGAGCTCCGTAACCCCTGAACCACTTGACCAATTAGAAAAGGCCTTATGAAAAGGGCACATCTACAGAGCAATACCTGTAAAATGAGCTAAGAACCAGCTTTATTGGACAAATGGTTTGACCTGTAGAGAGGACAGACGAAAGTATCCCCAGAACAACAACAACAAGAAGAAGTTGAACAAGAAGTTGTCTATTTGGCCCCTGTCTGCATCTCGGGTTTGGCTGGACCGAATTTCACAATTTTTGGACTGCAGACAGGCCTTTACTAGTCAAGGCTAGACTCCAAATTTGGTTTAAATATGTTTACTTTTGACGGAGTTATACGCTCTCAAAGTTGAGAGTTTAACACAGAGGTCCTAGGTCGACCCTTACTAACACTGGCTATCGCCAGTGTTAACTAGGGAAAACTGAACATTGACACTTGAGATGAAATACGTTGCATAAACTTAGAAAATCCTACCACTACCAAAGTAGAAGCAAAATGGCAAAATAGGATTAAAGCAACAAACAAAATCACAAACGCAGCAAACAATGAAAATCAACAAATAAACTTCTTTGGAACGAGGGTCAACAGAATAGAGCAGTGACATTTGTCGCCATATTGGCACCAGATTGGCACCAATATGGGTTTTGGAGGGCATAACTACAAGGTGCACTATATAAAAATGGAGGGAAAAACAGCGGAAGAGCGGATTTCTTAGGCTTAAAATAACGTTGTTTTCTCCAACAACAAAAATCGCGCGTTTTAGGTCTAAGAAATCACTCTTCACAGCATCGGCTTCAGTATGACGCCCTTCTGTTTCTCTCTGCAGTGCCCCTTGCAGCTAACCCATTAAGGCACCAGTATAGAGTTATATACAATAATACTACGTCGTGTCACTGTTCTATGGTCGAAAACAACACTAAAAACTATCTAGAGAACTTAAAGGCGGGTTGCCACCAAATTAAAACTGCAGCATCTAGCCCTATCGAGTTCTCTCTCGCAGCAAGCAAAGGAACGCACAAAGCATTACCTTTAAACATAACAAACAAGCTACGTGCGTCCTTAATTATTGAGTAAAAATGTAGGAGGTCCTTGTGCACCAGGGAGCAATTGTAAAGGTTAACAATATTACTGTCACTAGATGGCGCCAGGGTATTTTCTTTATATTCTACCGTGGCGCCATGTATTGGCAGTAATATCGTTAACTTTACAGATTGCACCCAGGTGCACGAGAACGTACCAAATTGTTACTCAATAATTCAAAAGGCACGTAGCTTGTTTGTTGTGTTGAAAGATATTTCTTTGTGCATTCTTTTGCTTGCGCTAGATAGCGCTAGATGCTCCAAACTTTCCTTCGGTGGCAACCCGCCTTTAAGGAAGATGGTGTTTATCCCGCCACGTAAGCAGTTTTATAGTTTCCATCCGATTTATGTAAAGGTTTTCCTCAGACTAAAAAGCTGGCAACTTCTTTTCCGAAAGTCTAACAAACGCTATAGTATGCTTAATAGGCAGTCATCTTGGGGCTCCACCTTAATTTCATGACTCCTCCCTTTTAACAAGCACATTATTCTCGTTATGTGTTTTAGCGTGCAAACCAGCTTAGAACGAGCGGACGTTTTCGAAGGAGAATCGATCATCGAGGTGCAAAAGCGTGGCTCTCGAGATCTTCAGGAAGCCTTGCCACAAGTTCGACAAGCTGTGCCTAGTCGCATATTATGTGGATTGTTTACGATTTTGCCACGAGGAGTGGTGACTGGAGCTGGTTTACACACAAATCGAATCCTTGTTGGCAGTACCGGGTCTTGATCAAAATTTTGGGACGATGAGTAATTTGGTCACGACTTTAGTTTTGATGCCCTTTTTTAATTCGACGTGCCACACGTCGAATTAATGTGGTTGTGCTCGAAAAAGGCCTAAAGGCAAATCTGTTCAGCGACATCTCCTCAAAAACCAGACACATTTGTTCAGTTCTGATCCGACGAAATTCAAGTATGTGGGTGGGCGAGTTGCAGTGTAAAATATCAAAACACTAGGAATTTCACAGATTTTGTAATTAGAAAAAAAAAAGTGCTAATCTCTAACGAGGTCTTTCAACGCGAAACCGTCGTCCATAGTACACACAGTGCTGTGACGTCAGCACTACACGTGTGCTCGTCGCAAATTTTAGCGTAAATGGCAGTGGCGGTGTTGAAAAACTTCGGGGAAATGTGGGTCGAGGGTCGGTTAGAGGCTATACTCGAGTAACGCTCTATAAACGTCGGGATTATTCGGTTCTGTGACGTCATGGTTCAGTCTATTTATATTAATTAAAACAAAATTTTGACATAATATTACTTTGCATTACAGAAAAGTTTAATTATTTATAACGTCGTTTTAAGAAATTTCGTTTTCGATGATGATGAGCGCACATTAATTTGCGTCGCAATACCAAATATAACGTGGGGGTTGGGGGGGGGGGGAGGAGGGTTGGAGGCGAAACTGCGTTGTACTTATGGCAGGCGGGACCGGCACCGGGAGATAGGGGGATATAATCAGCGCCAACTGTTATGAACTATAACGGAACTACAGGGGAACAATCTACATCTGCTTCGTTTAGGAGAGAAGGATGAAAGAAGTATATCAAGGTATGTCGTATGGATGAACAATTTTTGGTATTATTTTTTTTATGGGTATTACGTCAGCGTTTGTTTAGCCTCAAATATCGCTGAATTGCGTGTAAGGCTCTTTTTTCTTTTTATAAACTTGAATGTTCAAAAATAAAACTGGATTAGCTGTAAATCCAGCACACACAAAAATTAAGCAGCAAAGATTAAACAAAAGCATGAAATTGTGGTGCGACAATTTCGTGTGTTATTTAATTGTCGAAAGAGGACGGGAAGCTGTAAAGGAACGAAACCTTCAGCTTTTTTTTTGTAACAAAAATAATAGCGTCAGATGAGAACACCTTATCTGGTCGTTTCTTACATGATCGCTCATTTGCCGTATTGCAGTAGCAAAAGTTAGGAAACGGGTTTTTTTTGTTTGTAATGTGCAATATGTATACGTTTCAGTGCAGCACACATTCAGAATGTATAGTAGTGTCCTGAGTTTATGCTGCCTCTCCAACTGCACACGTCAATCACACATTAATTTTCTATCCTCCTCTTCTGTACCTAACAACACGTCGAATTACTTATGCGGTGTTGGTGTGTTTCAGTTGAAATTTAAATGTTAATCCCTAAACTTTTCTATTTTTCTTTTTAACATGCTTCGGGGGGGGGGGGGGGGGGGGGGGGGACGTACACGCCCCCCCCCCACCCCCCCCGGTACGGTCGGCGAGGCTGTCGACGCGGTTACGTCCCGTTTCGCCAAATCCCGTTTCGCCAACTCCCGTTTCGCCAAATCCCGGTTTCGCCAAAAAGAAAGCAGATTAACAGCTTTTGCCTCAGGGGCCAGTCCCGTTTCGCCAAATCCCGTTTTGCCAAATATCGTTCACGAAATTTCAGCCACACGAAACATTTAAAACATTTAAACACGAACATTTATAACATGATAATGGTTAGACATTTATAGCTAAACACCCGTTTTGCAGAATCCCATTTTGCAAAATAATTTGTTTCAAATTACGTGCCTCGCTCGCGCTACCGCGCTCGCTGCGGCTAAACACATAACATCAGAAAAAACAACTTAAAATCAAAAATTACTAACAATCAGGCATGCCGTTTTAACTTTAGCAATGTAACATTTTTGAAGAATATTTTGATTCTGAGGAACGGGATTCTGCAAGACAGGAATTCCCGTTTGGAAAAGGTTAACCATCACGTGTATAACTAACTATTCTTAAAAGAGAACCTTGGCATTGACGTAGTGACGCTTAAACATTCTACACAATTATATTTAAAGCGCACATTTTTCCGTCTATATTGCCAGTTTTCAAAACGCTAATAAATCAACTGGACTTACCGTATTCTACCACTGCTTGTCTCTGTTAAATGTTTGCCTTTTAAAGCCCCAGTACATAGAAATAAGGTATTGAATTTCGTGTACGTAAAATATTGTCAAATTCGTTTCGGCGGAACGGGATTTGGCGAAACGGGAGTTCACCGTCGACGCACCAATAAGCCTCAAACCCCGGCCCCCCCCCCCCCCCCCCACTTGTAGGAATCAATATTTACATATGAAGCAGCTGATGAATGCGACTTGGCTGCGCAAGGTAGGCTTAAATCCCTTCGAAAACGCTGTAGCTGATATGCAACACCGTCTTAGCATTAATTAAAAAAAAAATTTGTGCGATACGCACACGTGGGACTCCCGACCATTGTCAAAGTTTTTTTTATTTATTGCTGTTGGGAAAAAAAAAACAACTAGGTGGCAGATGGTTCAACCACCAATCATGAGGTCATCAAAACGCCATATGATTTTTTAGAATTGTGTTTTGAGTTACAGTGATCCTAGCAACATTTGACCTAATTCAGAACATGGTAGGCTAGCTGGAGCCTCATGGTGGCAAACTGCATGAATTATCCAGATATAGCCAAAGCCCCCAGAATAAAGGCCGTCGCAGTGGTACCTTCCACAACGCTTAGAAAACATCAATCAACAAGTTTTGCTGTGCATCTCCGTCTATTGACAAACTTTGTAAGCCTTGTCAGTTGTACCATGACCAATAAACTTTCCGGCCCGACCTACAACGAATTAATGGGGGTAGACAAAATAGCCGCCACGACTGGTCAATTTCTTCTAGGTCTGTTGGGGAATTGGCCAAGCAAACGCATCTTTGCTTGGAGAAAGCACCTTTGTATCGTGAGTCGCAACATTTATTGGCAGCTAGTGGCGGTTTTCAAAATGATAATTTTTATTTTTATTATCTATAAAAGTATTTTTTAAATAGTTTTTAAAGTAATTACTCGGCCAGTTAAACTGTAGCTCTGCACTTGCAAAAAAAAAAGCGACACGTACGTGTATCCAGAAAGTGTTGACAGAAAGCGGCAACATAACAAATCAATCGCATCCGTTTGGACTTTCGGCGGCCATATTGTCCAATCCAGTCACGTATGCTATTTTTCATGCAAGACCCGGCCGGTACTGTAGTAGAGCTCTGGTTGTACACTAAGTAAGCTGTATGGCATGAAGAGATGGTGCTACGTATCAAACCTCCTGTACATTAACAATTAGTTAACGTTTTCGGTGGTGCCGAGACGACCTTCATTCAAGGGGCTTTGGTATATAACATGCTTTTTACGTATCGGCAAGGCCGTACACTAAAACTAAACTCGCCTCCTATACGAAGTATTTCGATGTCTGGAGCAAAATGGAGTCTGTTGAATGAATGCTGTATTACACTTTTGTCCTTATTCCTGTATAAAGTGCGATTTGGCTGCGAGAGAATAGGCTCATCGATCGTGCCACGATTTACGAACGAACGTTCGTAAAAAAAAAAGGCACTATTAACGACGGTTGCAAACTGTGACGACTCTAACGAAATCCACCGCGTTTTATGACTTTTTTTAAAGCAAGTAATAAAATTAAGAATACTCTTTGGATTTACGCTATTGCTTGTTTACATTTTCTCACAAGAGGAAAAAGCAGTGTTCCTTCAGTACACACTGTGACGGCTGCAGTCAGCACAAGAGGCATCTTGTCTGTATACATACTCCAATGACCACAAGCGGAACACTACACATGCTTCAATCAGCACAAACGGAACACTTTAACATTCTGCAATTAACACAAGAGGCACACTGTACAAACACTCTGCTATCAGCAGAAGACACATTTAATGCTCCATCTGCACGTGCAATGATGAATCAGAGGCACCATAACAGAAAGTGCCACGTTGGCCCAGAATTCTATTAAACCGCTAAAAATTAATTAAGTGGTTCTCGGGAGCGATGGTGAAAAAAAAATTACGCGAGCGGGCGGTGTTTTTATTTTACGTTTTATTCGGGATTTTAAAGATGCGGGCGATAACAATACAACAATACACATCAATGACTTGTTGACATAATCAGTTGCTTACTCCACTTTTAACCTCAGCTCCACCTTAACCTATGAAACTTTGCCTTATTGTGTAAGATCATTGCAATTTCATTTCCCTACAGAAAAGTATTCTTTAATAGTACGTAAACATGAATTTCTTGAATTTTGTTAACGTCATTGAGTTTTTAAGTTTTAATGGTGGGGCAGATGACAACTGTAGATTTTTTTCTCCCTTAATAATGCCATCTTATCAATCGTGACCTGATATAACAATGGTTAAACAATGCTTTACCGATTGTTGAACGTATTGCCCCCCCCCCTTTTTCGTAGAATGCCCGCAAAAAAAGGGGCAATATGTTCAACAGTCGTTGAAGTCTGTTTAACCATTGTTGGCTACAAAGAGTGGCATAACTCAGCATTGTTTTGTTGGCATTATGCTCGCCTTTGTTGAACTTATGATACGAATTGGCGCTCGTATCTGTGCATTGTTAGACGAACTTCCCCTTCAGCAACAAGAGCGAACGAAGCGGCGGGCGTTTTTCTATTGTAGGACGAATGGGCATTATGGATAATAACCAAATCTCCTGCATTATAAAACAATGCTCACGGGCACTGGCGCGCCCTTGTGACAATATTTTATAATGCACTCGGTTTTCGGTCATTATCCTTTAAATAAACAAACAAACAAACTGCACGGCAAAACGGCACAGCAAAAACAAGAATTGCTTTTGTTTAAACTAATCACTGGAAACAACGAAAACAATGCAAAACATATGTCATACCTGTCCAAAACAAAGCCACGAGTGTGACACCCCTTTACAATTTTATTTCCAACACGAGAGATGGCGTGATGTTTTATCGTCCGGATATTTGAGTTTGGGTTTTTTTTCATTTAATTGCTTTCTGTTTTTCTTCGTAGTCTGTTTTTGGGTCGTTATAGTCTTGAAATGTGTAACCCTGACTTGGGACAAAGAGTCAACATAAATTGGGGGTGGTGTGCCCCTCGGGCGAACACAGCCTGTTTTAACGATAAGAAAACACAAAACGCAGCAGGAAAACGAAATCAATAAAAATAAGAAAGAAAAAACGGAACAAAAAAAAAAATTACTAACGAACTTTGACAAAATATACAATTAAAAAGCAAAACAAAACATGTTACTTCCTCTCAGCTTATTCGTTGTTACTTGCTCTGCCTGTGATGAATTTATGGTTTAATCAAACATTCTGGCTGTTAGCTACTCTGTTTTATTAACGCTTCGACAAAGAAACGAATCAACTGTTTCTTTTTAAGTAATAGTTATTGGTGAGAAACGAGTGGCTATCGATTTTAACCCATGGCTGCGATTATTAACCCGTCTCAAGTATGGAAATAGGTCGAGGGCGGAGTCCGAGACGTATTTGCACACGAGAGGTGGGACAATAATATCAGCCATGGATTAAAAATCGATAACCGCTCTTTCTCACCAATAAATGAATTATACCACGGTTCGGACGTCAAGCTAACTCGTATTTAATTAAAACGTGTTTGTGTTTGTGTTTTGTGAAAATTGCATTCAAGAAATATACAATAATCAATCAGTATATTGCTATGAATGAAGGTCATTCCATTTTAGTTTATGGAGGGGGGAGTGGGTGGTAGACTGACGAGTCCTTTGGGTCAAGTTTGTGGAGGGAGGGGAGAGTGGGTGGTAGGAGTCAGACGTGTCGTTTCACACTAGTAAGCTCGCTTGTGTTTTCGATGCTGTACGGAATGAAAAAACTTTGATAAGAGGCAGCAGGGATAGAATGACATTGTACGGGGACATTATGGCAAGATACTTCATTTTGTGCGTTTGTAGTTTGAGAATTGTTTAAAAAATACGGTAATAGGGTATCAGTCTGAATGAAGGTCATTCCATTTCAGTTTGTGGAGGGAAGGGGAAGGGGGAAAGTTACGCGGAGTGAATAAGCTTAGTTATGGGCCAGACAAATGAGAGTTTCATTGGGGACATTCCGGCAAGTTAATTCTTTTGTACGTTTTTATTGCGTCACTTTTTTGCACGCTGTATAACTTGTTGGTGTGTGCGTTCCCGGTCGTGTGATCCAAAAGTGTCAAAAGTGTGGGTTATCGGCAAAAGTGTGGGGTAACTTGATAAGCGCCGGTGCACACGTGCAGTCGCCGCATTTGCGGTCGCCGCTGCGGTACCGCATTTGCGGTTTGGTTTACATGCCATCTATTGGATACTGCACACGTACCTGCGTCGACGTTGCGTTACCGCCCGCCGCTCACCCGCCGCTCCTGGGGTCGTTTTGCACCGCAATTCTCCCCGTCAACGCAGTGGTACCGCAGCGTTAAAAAAACGCAATTGCGTCTCTGAGTACCTTGGATGACTTGAGCGGTGCACACGTCCACCGTTTACCGCAAAAGCGTTACCGAAAATCGCGTTCAATTTCGAAGAAACAGACATGGAATTGTTTATTGGGGGAGTAAAGAACTATCCTGAAATATGAAATGTTGCTGCAGAAATGATTGAAGACTCATTGGGAAGTAATTAAAGAACTTATCCGGATTTTTTAGTTACTCTGCAAGAGATGTATAACATTTTCCCCTGGTACGTCTTAAATTAGTATATCACTGTACCAAAATTCATCGCATTGGTTTTAAAATATATTTTTCGTTCACGAGGTAGGCGAAAAAAGCAACATCGTCTCATTGGTTTCAAACTATAAATTTTGTACACGAGGTTAGGGAACCGAACGCGCACATACGTCACCGAAGCGGCACCGCAGCGACAACGCGTGTTAATAAAACTTACGTGCGCACTGATTGGATGCGTCATCGCAGCGGCGCCGCAGCGTTCAAAAAATTCACGTGTGCACCGGCGCTAACCCAACGGGATTTAACCTACGGAAATTTAGCATGGCGTTGAGTTAGCGTGACGTCACAGCCATGGTATAAATAATAATAAGTTTCATTTTTCACAGGACGACTTGACGTTCACTTCGAACGTATAGCAAGCCGAGTACATGCAGATCACAATCAAGCAATCTACAACTGCAGTGAATCTTACACTACAAGCCATAGTTTCAGAGCTGAAAGCTGAAAGCAAAGTAAAGCAGAGCGTCAACAATAATTGTGCCGAGCAAGTCATTGTCATATATTGTTGTAAGCCCAAAAGTGAGAGCCAAAGCAAAAGTGATGGAGTCGACAATTGATTAAGTCGAGCAAAGGTCATTGTTGTATATTGTAAACCAAAAGCGGAAGAAAAAGTACCCTTAAGAGTCAAGCTTGGCTAGCTGTCACCAGCGACCAGACGTACGGCTCGCTCAAGTGAAAATCAGGTACGTAGGAGGAGAGGTAGAAAGGGAAGGGGATAGGGGACAGGAAGGGGAGTTTAATTCAACTACCATCCACATTCAACTACGTGTAGGTAAAGGGGAAGGGAAGTAGTAGGGACGAGTGGGAGAATGGAGAGGGAAAGAGAGGATGGAAGGAAAGGGGAGAGAGGAGGGCGGAGGGATGGGAGGAAAGGGGAGAAATTACAGAAAGACGACTTGCCCGTTTCAATGAACGTTCAGGCAACACCGAGGGAAAACTGGGAAATAACCACGGGCGAAAGAAAAACCACGATCGAAAAGAAGGAAAATTACCCGTCCAACCAAGCACCGAACGAACACCGCGAAACTGAACCCCCGAGTAAAGTGTAAGAGCAAAGAATGCCTAATTATAATGTACACATACAGTTAACATAAAAAAAAAGAAGTACTGTGCACAAAACAGAAACCACGAAAGTACACAGCTTAAATTTTAAGAAATATAGAAAAATTAAATCAACGGCATATTTCAACTTAACATTCTTCTAATTGTTAAAATTTTTTTCAATCCATCTATCTATATAATATGCCGTTGATTTAATTTTTCTATATTTCTTAAAATTTAAGCTGTGTACTTTCGTGGTTTCTGTTTTGTGTACAGTACTTGTTTTATATATATTTCGCTTAGGAGCAGACTTAAATTGTGAGCAAACTTGATGAAGCATTATTAGGGAGGATTAAACAAACGAAGCTTCAACAATCAGCAAGAAGGCGAGCTGGCTCATTCTTCCCACGGTAGCAAAGAAAAAGGGCGAGCGGCCGACAATGAGAACGGATATGCGCCCTAACAATTAGAAACAAACATTATTGCTTCAATAATGCTGACTATTACAGTCGAGTTGAATCAGCGGGAATCAGCTAGGCCAGCGTATGTTACGCCGGGGGACAACTAGTATAATTTTATTTTGTAAAATTTAAATCCACTTAGCTTGGACAATCAGACACACACATAGATACACACACACCTCACAAACACCCACTCGTCACCTTTTTTTTCGTTTAAATGTTTCGTTGTCCGACTTTAGTCACTTCGCCTCCTTTCTGTGTCACCCTATTGATAAGTGACGATTATATTTTTTACTGTACAGTTATTCAGAGATGTCGTTTACCAGTAATAGATGCACGCAGACACCAATCATTAGCTGAGCTACCGTGTTTAAAGGTAAAAACGTGAAAAAATTGTAATACACCAGTAAACTTGCACGTATAGAATAAACACTGCAGCTGCCACATTGTAGTATCTGACTCTTACAGGAAAGCGTATATTCGTGATCCTTTCCTGTTTTGACTTTGGCTCAGTTAAACTTTACCCGAAAACAGCAAATGACTTCGTTTTGGTTTTCTAATCATTAATAAACTTAGGGATGTTTTGTATCTGTAGGAGGATTTTCGTAAAAATTCAGCTTCTGTATCTGCCGCCGTCTTAAAATCAGTTCTGAAACAAGTTGTTGAACAATTTTGTTGAATAGTCTACTTTCTTCATGCACAGGAACATTCACTGTTAGCCTATTTGAAAGACAAAAGAAGTCCAAGCACTTTCATTTCTGGTTTTATTTTACCATCTTATAATACTGCCCTGCTTTTTTTTGTGTGTGTGGGGCGGGGGGGGGGGGGGGGGAGGCTATAATCTATTTTTCTTTTGAAGAAAACAGCTGGTTGAAGAGTTGGCATATCGTTTCAACCTGAGGAACTCTGAAAGCAATTTAGTTCGAATAAAATTAAAGTTTTTTTATTGCTGTTTTTTTTTTATTTGCGAACGAGAATCCATAAAGATGGTGCACAATTTATTGGGTAGTATTGAAATTTGAACTTTTTAGAACGTTGGAACTAAAAAAAGTTTTTTAATCTTCGATCTGCTGTATTTTATACGCTCTTACGACGACTGTACTGGAAGTATCCTGCATATTCAAAGATCATATTTACATTTTATTTCAATGGGATCTAATGCGAATGTAGAAAATAATCCGGTATCTCTTAGTAGACCTATAGCGGTTTTTACTAAAAACTCTTTACCGACTTCTCCCTAAAATTACGTGTAATGGATTTCTGTCATCCTGACAGTCATATCGCTATTTATTAGAAAGGATCCGCATCACGATGGATGGAATTGAAATCGTGAATTCTTTCTTTTGTTCGTATCAGCAAAATTGCTCGAAGCCATTTTTCTCTTGTGTTGGCATAACCATATAAACTGTGATGCGTAATCATTGAAAGCAGTTTGATCTTTGACATTACTAAGAATCGAGCAGCGACCATAACGTTGGTATGAGGAGAGATAGCTACAAGGGGCACTAGATTAAAATGGAGGGAAAAAACAACGGCACTGCAGTCAAGCCAATGGTTTGAGAGCGGAATTCTTAGGCCTAAACAAAACGTTGTTTTCTCCAATCCCGGATTCTGCGAGGTTGGAATCGGAAAAAGAAAAGATTCCACTTGGTAAAATTCAGCAACTGCCAACAAATCGACAAAAATCGAGGGGTTTTAGGCCTAAGAAATCGGCTCTAACAACATTGGCTTCAGCAAGACGCCCTTCTTTTTCCCCCCCATGTTTATCCATTGCCATTAGCCAAAAGGAAGGAATGACATTTTATAGGCCTAATTTATTTTTGCCTGCCGTTGAATTTCATAAGAAGCAGCTAGCAGAGAATTTGGTACCAGAGTTGGCATATTCATCCACGCAAGATTTATGAAGCTTATGTGTGCCGTTTACGATATCTTTTTGTTTTAACGGTCGTTGCGTCTTATCCTGTGGCGTTTAATTGCGACGATCAAATGTTATTATTTCATTGAGTGGCGTCGAGAGAACCTATAGGCTATAAGGAAGCAACGACGTTTTAATTTGCTGTGTTTTTTGACAATGACTATATTTTGGTCGCTGAATCTAATAGTGAAAACCGTTTGTTTCTATTTGGTACCGTTCTGAAGTGGTAAAAAGCGACGAACGGACGGACAAAATCGCTGCAATCTTCTCAGCCGTTTCAGCTGTATACAGAAGACTAAAACCCACTTTATACGAGCCAAGGAATCGTAGTGTTTATATCCACTATGAATTATTGAAAAATAAAACGAGAAAACTTGGCTGTATAACTATGGCAGATACGAATTTATTCACTCTGAGATAACTATTAGTAGCCTATAACTTGACGCATTCATTTGTATACTAGTTTGCATTCCACTCTGCACTCTATACCATGCGCCATGGCTGTTTGCTGTGACGTGCATACCACGTGATGGGGTTAGTCCAATCAGACGGCCACACAGCCGTTGTTCTCGTTCGTCATTGGCTAACTCATGGTGACGTCACGGCAAACAGCCATTGCGCATGGTTTAATCCCATCGTATCTAATCCAAAGAGGGTGTAGGCATCGTTTTCTATTACGTAGCCAAATGCCCATTGAAAGGATCGAGAAGGCATAGTAATCGTCATATATATTGCCTCGCCAAGTGGAGGTTTTCCAAAAATGCATAACGGTTTAGCAGCGAAGCCGCTTCTTGCTTAAGGGGCCCATTGAGCAAGCTTAGTAACTTCCTCTGTAGATTTTGTGCTTGAAACGTGCATTTGAGAAACAGTTGCAGTCTGAGTTTTCGTTCATATTAGCGTTCATGAGTATATGCGTTTGAGTTACGTAGGATTGGAGTCCGATTTCAAGTTAAGCAAGGTTACAGAATACCATCGCTTACTCAAGTACAGTTTGGATTTGGAGTCGAGTCCAGAGTCAGCGTTCGGAATGCGGGATTAACAAAAAGTAAAAGAAAGCAATTCCGACTGTGGAGGTCACACTTCTATCACTTTTTCCTTCACTTAGCTTATTTAAATATCTGAAACCATGAAGAAGTCATTGGCTGATCCGGCGAAGCCAATCGAGCTTTCTAACTAGTACTTGACTTTTTACTTGGATTTCGTTATTGTTCATGAAATCAATAATGAAACTGTTTTAAATATTTAAATATTTGAAATACTTAACTGTTTTAGAAATGAAACATTTGAATACAGCAGCTTTACTTGCCTTACGTGAATGGTAGTGTCGTTTCTGAATGACAACACCGATTTTGCCTGTCTCTTGAGCTCGTCAGAAAGAAAACAAACAAAAAAATATAAACAGGCTACACACAAATCAGAACATTGATTTCTGTGCAGCCTATTTATATTTTCGGTGTTTTAGTTCAGACAGAGCATGACGAGCAAATAAAGCAGGCGAACTCATTGTTATAATTCAGTCAGCAGCACTGCGATTCACATGAAGTAAGGAAGTCTGATGTATGCAACGGTGCTATATTAAAACAAAAAACGCAATAATGATACGTATAAAAATATTAATCAGTTTTACAAAGGCAGCTGTTACGTTGTCGAATTTTTATTCAGTTTTACAGAGGGTTAAATTATACCTCAGACTATTGTCGACTTTCCCAATTTCCTCCTGTGATATTGAAAACTGCTTACGATCAGAGTGTTAGGGGAGGGAAAGCGATCTCTTGCTAAAATCATCGGCAGAATCGACTGCATGTCGAATTTGCTGAAAAAATACGTGCCAGGTACATCGGGTAGGCGTTATACTGACTCAGCCATTTCGTCAGCGTTCATTTTTTCTAGCTCCGAGATGGAAAAATGGATTCCCAAACGGAGTGTCACCGAGACATATTATTCTAACCGGATCCGGTTTATGAAAAGAGATTTGTTTGCACTGAACCGATTCGACTACGCCACTTGAGCACTGATACATGTCACGGAAAAAAAAAAAACTGGCGTGCTGCGTTCTGATAAAAAAATTGTGGCGTGCACAGAGGAGGGCAGGGGTGGGGGGAGCACTGCCACTGCCCTTTTCGCAAAAAGCCTTTTTGTAAAAAAAAAAAATGCCTTTTGTGCCAATATTTGCTGGTACGGCAGTGCCTCTAAAGGCCTAAAAAAAGACCTAAAAAAGGGGGGAAAAAAAGCCTGAAGAGGGCAAAAATACTAAAGAAGGGACAGAAAAAGGCAAAAACAAAGAGCAAAATAAAAGAAAAGGCCCCCACAACACCCATCCACTAAAACTTACTGTTTCCTTTTTTAAACCCTTCCCCCGCCCCCCCGCGGGGGGGGGGCGCCCGTCAGTGCACGTTACCGCGCAGAATAAAACAGAATTAAAATAAAAACATTCACCTATACATTTCGTCCGAATCTAACGTGCCTAGCTACCATGCCCTACATGCAATTCATCATGTTGGACGGAATGCTGCATGTTATACATAACACACCTCGTGCACGCTTATTTGGTTACATGTGGTTAACAGAGATTTTTGAAGCACGTCACCCAGACAGACTGGAAATAAGTCCCAACGCATGCTGCGAACCGTGTGATTAGTCGACGGGAAACATCGAGTAACGTGAGCAAGCACAGCTGAATGGTCAGAGTGGTCGGAGATACAAACCAAGTGAACGCCGGATCGAATCCCACGACCTTCAGAACTAAAAAAAATTGTTCAGAGGTTGTCTGATGAAAGAAAAAAAAATAGTTAAGCAGAATAAGGGCGCGTTTACGCAACGACTCGCCCTTGCATTCTCGCAGCTAGAAGCTAGAAATCCTCTGAAATTCCAACATGGCGGCAGTTTTAGCTGCACCAACTCATAACGAAAGCAGTCAATATCGCGAGTTCAGAAGCGACTGGGAAATTTGGTTCGTTAGAAGAAATTCTTTACGTTATTGTCACGGATTATAAGACTGCAAGCATTTACTCAAACGATGTCGGATTTAGCTAATCCAAATAGCGTTGTTACCATGGCAACGACACATTTGCCATCTCGAGTAAATTCTAGCTGCGAGAATGCAAAGGCAAGTCATTTCGTAAACGCGTCCTGATTGTTCAATGATTATGAGGAAGATTTGCAGTCGATAACGCCATCCTGCCATGATTGTCCAAGGTGGCGTTATCCAAGATTAGTTTCCAAGTTCTGATATTCCTGAAAGTTACGCTGTAGAATAGGGCATATTGATATGTTCAATTTAGACGAATGTAGTTTATTTTTACATTCTCTTTTACTCTGAGTATAATACTGATTTCTAATTTATATTCGCATCATTATTACTATTTGTTTCTTTTATCTATCAGCGAGTCTGGCCTTTTCATATTTGTGAATTTTCGCGCATGCAGATTACAAGGGTACATTTAGTTTGTTAGGTCCGCTGAGGATTACTAGATCACTTACTGTAAACGGGATTTCAATGGACTGAATAGAATCCCTATCATCCGTATCCTTTCTTCCTGAACACATGCGCATTTTAAAGCAGTTTGTAGCTATCGGTTTTTTTTTTCTTTTTGAAAGTTTCTGGATATTTATCTTGCACATGTAAGCCAAGCAGCTAGAGGTTAAGGTTTCGCTAATTAACTGAAAATGTCTGCATAAAAATGGGTGCAAAGGAAGCTTAATAACGGAAAGAAAACAAGTTTTAATTTTAGCTGAGGCAACGGTTTGCGTGAACCCTACAAAGAAAGTGTCACCCGGAAGTAATATTGTGTACTGAGCACATTCAGCCTTAAGGGCAATTTGCGTTTGTCTTTAATTAAAAATTACAAAATGGTGTGCTGCTCGACCTGTCTCTTTGACACAATATTTGTATGCCGTAATTACAGAGAAGGTGGCCTAAAGGGTAAACAATTAAAGCTGGGTAACTTATGGGCTTATGTAAGAATAAAAGCACTTCTACGAATCAACATATTGAATTCCAGTAATGTCACCCAACACTAAGAAATGACGCTGCAGGCACTAAGAAGACAGTATAAACAAACTCGTTGGAACATGGGACATGGAAAGCCAGATTGCCACAAAGCCAGACTGCGAGGCTTTGCAGCAATCTGGTTAGAAGTGTGGGAGCTCGGAGGTAAGAGCAGTCAAGCTGCAGACTTGGGTTTCACTCCCGACCACATGAAACAAGAATTTTCCGTCGTTTATCTTTTCACCCAAAACTGTAATCCGACATCCATAATTGGATTTAAATTTGATAATAACGACAAATGCTGCAATCGAAGACTTGGAGTTACTTTAGCAAATTTAGGATTGTAACGTCGCCAAACAAACATGCAAGTTAAAGAGGAAAAGAAGCCAAACAGCGAAAATCATTCACTAGAAACAGGATAGTGCAGGTAGCCATCGTCTATGCGCTTCCGCACTCTAAGCGTACTCGAAGCCAGTGGAGGAGTAGGCATTTCGATGCAGGCGTTATACCAGTGATCTGGAAACGGCTTAGGTTTGCCAGTCCAAATCAGATTTATTTAAACATGCAAGTTCTGGATATAATTGCCCGACCTTGCTTTCTCGCATGACTTCGTTGGCTAGTCTAAGGGTATGATTCTCGCTCGGTGGTGAGGGGTCCCGTTTTCAAATCCCGGATAGGCCCGAAAACTATGCAGCGGCGTCGAACAAACACACAAACGTTGGGTTTCATTTCCCCAACCTGCGATCTCACGTGGTAGTCTTGGGACACGATTCTTGCTCTGCGTGCAAGAGGTCCTGGGTTCAAATCTCGGATAGGATCTCACAAACATGCAACGTTGCCGAACAAATGGTCCTTTTGGTCTGGTTATGCTCAGTGAACACTATATGACGTCATTTTTACTTAAGACTTAACAAACGCTGATTTTCGTTCGCTTCGCTCAATAGAAGATCCCTTTTAATCAACATCGTCCCTTTTGCCATGATAGAATTATTCAAGCTGTCTAAAGGTGTCCTACGTTGAGTAATTGAAAGATGTGATGGGTTGAGTTCCTTTCTTTCCCAATCCTACACCCCCTCCATTGATGTTAATGTAATAATCTTAACAAACTGGATGATTTTCCTCATGGGATTGAGTATCTGTCAGTGCATTTTTGCGCACACTGGCTAATAAACGCTCATTTTCTGTAAAAAATTGTAAAAATAACGAAACCTACTGACAAACAAAAAAAAATAAATGTCCTTGTGGGAATAGGCCTGTCTGGAGGTTTCCTTATTTTTACAATTTCGTCCACCCACAAATTAATTGATTTTACTGCCGCTCATTTTCACTCGTTTGCGCCGCCAGAAATAAAATAAATAAATACGTCTTTATGCAACAAAGTCCAAACCTTTAGACAATGCCACACTTCTCAAAGTGAACCGCAAAATTATTGGAGTAATTTGTTTTTCATATACAAACATATCAGCGCTCGCGCATTGAGTGATTATTGCAGCCCACTTCGAAACAATGCAGCTCAGCCTACGAAATAAACAAGCTTTTCTATCGTTTCAGGTTCCCAATTTCAGACCTCGAAATTAACAACGCGGCTTAATTTGGTTTAAACTTATATGTGTTTACCTGTGTGATTTCCCGTTTGCATGAAAATACTGTAATTTCCTGTTAAGCCGACCACGCTTTCATTAGATTTAGCTGGATCCAGGGGTAATAGACATAGAGGCCTAGATCCCGTTTGCATGAAAATATCGTGACTGGAAAATATTGTGTACTGTGCATCTCTGTTGAAAAGTCAGTTCGAATCATTACTTATATTCTAATGAAAGACACACAAACAAAGAAAAGAATTAAAATTATTGTGATTCCCACTACGGATTTCAACAGAATAAAGATTTCTAGATTCCCACTGCGGACGCGCAAACAGAAAAAATAAGATTATCGATGTTTCCACTACTGACACTCGACACACAAACACACACACATGTTATTCCGTTAGCGGTCGCCCAAGCTTTCATTAGATTTAGTTAGGTCCAGGGTTTAGAGCCATAGAGGCCTAGATCCCGTTTGCACGAAAACATTATGACTGGGAAAAACCATGACGTCATCAGCACTGTACCTCTTTGTTGAAAAGCGAGTACGAATCATTACTTATACAGATAAATCCGTTCGACAGACCCACAAACAAACGAAAGAATTATCGATTTAACTAGGACAGCCTCCCTTATATGGATAGTTCTAAGAATATTCTAAGAAGTAATGACAGCAAAAGTAACGGTTGTTTGAAGGAATATATTCTTTTTGAATCTAACATTTATTTGATTGCACGTCCTATTGTTGAAGGAAACTCTCCATTCTTATGTAATCCCATTGTTGAAAGCCCCCACTGCTGACATTCACACACACACTTACATGTGATTTCCCGTTAGCAGTTGCCCAAGCTTTCATTAGATTTAGTTAGGTCCAGGGTTAAAAGCCATAGAGGCCTTGATCCTGTTTGCATGAAAATATTGTGACTTGAAAAAAACATGACATCGCCAGTACTGGACCTCTTCGTTGAAAAGCGAGTTCGAGTGATTACTTATACAGATAAATCCGTTCGACAGACCCAGAAACAAACGAAAGAATTATCGATCGAATTAGGAGTGGGAATCTCGGTAATCTGGCGACACACACACACACACAAACACATTAAACATTTCAAACACAAACTGCGTTCACTTTCTGACATAACCACTGAGCAAAAACAGTCATTTTCCCCTGGAATTGGAGTTCAAATTATAGTTCGTTGCGTTCGAGTGAACTCTAATCCGTTTTTATTCGTGTACCTTCACAGCTGTGAGTATGGGGATACGAGCTCTAATGCTTTTTTATAAACGGCGAAGCCGTTTTTTGTTCAGTTATCTATTTTTATTTCTGGACATTTCTAGATTCCGAAGTACCCCATCACCGTTCAATTCATACCGCTGAAACTCAACGCCGAAGAGTCCCTTCAAACAACTTCTAAAAAACATTTAAGAGAAGTTGTCTGAAGGAGATATTTGTCGTTGAGTTTCCGCGGTATGTACGGTGATGGGGGTACTTCGGAATCGAGTTACAATAAATAAACACGAGCACAGAACCCTTCACCAAATAAGCAATAACAATGCTGCCTTTGTGTATGTAAACATTCTTGCAAGCACAGTCGCCTTGTCAAGCTTTTGAATTAAAGAACGTCAGCACGATTTGTTCTTTCCTGCAGCCACGACTCGAACAATATGGGATAACCAACGGCGTCTCGGGAGTTCTGGCAACAATAACTCGTGGCTGCGCCACTGGTTGATTGTTGGCAGAACTCACTCGACGCCGTTGGTTATCCTTTGCTTAATCATCAACAATCATCCATCTCCAGACATGGCAGCAAACACATAACACGTGCACTAAGAATGACGAAAACCTTCATTTATTGTTATGAGAGCCAAAAGGATCTGTACACTCCATGCGCTCTTCATTGTTTAACCCGTTACATGAACTTTTTTTTTTTACCCTGTACCGAGTAGAGTTTGAGGAGTACTTGGACCAGCGTAACGGTAATTATTGTGTAGATTAGTTGAAGCACGGGTGGTGGTGAATGCACAGTTTGAAACATTAGTGAGGTCAAGTCCGTCATTTGGATGCCGCTGTGGCGTCAGATTAAGTTTCTTTGAAACCCTTTTGTTATGGTTGCTTAGTGTGCACAACGTCAGTTTAACTTAAGACTAAACGGACGCTGATTTGCATTAGCTTCTCTCGCTCAATCAACGCATCCTGTGACTGTTACGAGAGCCGGAAATTCGTTTTTAATTGCCATGATAGCATTATTCAAGCTGTCTATGTTTCCCATGACCAGAAAAGCAAAAACATTATTAAAAAAACGTGATGGGCCGAGTTCCTTTATTTTTGCAAATCTCCCACCCCCACCACTTATGTTAAATCAACGCTAACAAGGTGCATGATTTTCACCACAAGTTTGAATTTCTTTCAGTGCATTTCTGCGGACACTGGCTAACTAATGCTGATTTTCGCTTGTGATAAGTCTTTGTGATGCTGATAAGCCTTTGTGAACAAAGTCCAAACCTTTCGCCCGCCCATAATAGTCAAATTTCGCGACGTGCACCGCAAAATTGTTGGAAGTATTTTTTTTTTCATTTACAAAGGTATTAACGCCCGCGCACGCGGGCATTGTTGCTGGCCACTTTGAAACAATTCAGCTGAGCTCTGATAGCCCACAACGAAATAAATACGCTTTTCTGTCGTTTTAGTTTGTCAATTTCGGGGCTCTTAATAACGTAGCTTAATTTGGTTTAAAAATAAACGCATTTACCTGAAACACGGATTCTTTCATTCTATTCATCAACAATCATCAATTTTGACGAAAGTTTGATTTACCAGACACGGCAGCAAACACCCAACACGTGCACCAAGAACGACGAAAACTTCAAGTAATTGTTTAACCTGGCACATGTAATTGTTTACCGTGTACCGAGTAGTGTTTGGGGAGTACTTGGATAATTATTTTATAGATTGATTTCTTGACCTGTATTAAGTTATCATACCAAAAACCAAAACTGGTGAAAAGAATGCCAAGTTCCGAATGGTTCGGCCCTTCAAAGGAGTGCTATCAACACACCAAACATTTAACTTAACAAAGTTAACAAAGTATTATTCGGTGCGAATAAGTTGGCGAATGTGTTGATATCACTCCTTTGAAGGGCCGAACCATTCGGAACTTGGCGTTCTTTTCACCAATTTTGGTTTTTGGTATGATATCACTTCTTTTTTTTAAATTGTGTTTTAGACTCTACTCCACTACCGCTTATAGCCAATTGCGTATAGGCCGAACCATTCTCAACTTAGTCACCTCTTTATATGTTTTGGTTTGGTTTAATTTTGATGTAATTTGTTTTATTTAGTAAGTTTTGGTGTGTTGATATGAACTCCTTTGAAGGGCCGAACCACCCTTATCTTGGTGGCCTCTTTACCAGTTTTTGATTTTGTTTATTTTGCTTTGTTTTTACAGTTTTTACAATTTTCGTGAATTGGACGTGAATACAATTTCTTTGCAACGTTGTTTAAATTTATCGTGCTACACTAGTGTGTGTCTAGGCACGCACGTCAGTATAAACGTTACCATTGTCCGAACTTTGGCCGTCCAATGAAAGACGATGCCGACAATACTAACAATGGTTATAACAATATTTTCGTACTTACGCGCCCTCCCACGCCATCCCCGTTACACCCACAGGCTCCAAACCATGAAAGGTACGCAGTTCGTATTGTACTGCACCTATTCGTCCAATTTCATAGCTGGAAGCTTTCTCGTTATCTCGGTATCGATGAATAATCACCCTATGGGATTTAACATGAGGATTAGCGAATTAGCTAGCTAGTAGTAACACATTTGCAACGTTATTGAGAGTTAGATTTTACATTGAAAGCTGCTTAGCTGGCATTCCTACACGAGTTATTTTCTTTTTCGGGTGGGTCATTGCTCGCGATTTCAACACAATTTAAGCTTTTTTACCGCATTAATATTTTTATTCATGTACCTGAAATGTGCCCAACTCTGCTTCAGGATATAAGACACCGACGCTATGGCGTCGCGCTACAATGCTTTACAACCTCGACAATTGAATTGATGTGATGTTTGTTGCCTATCTTGGTGCGACACACTAGCGTGCGTCTAGATATATTTTCTACGCGCATTGGCAGAGGTCGAAATTTAGCACTTATAATTTAGCCCTATGATGGGCATTTTTTTTTTTTGAACTTAGATCTATGGTGCAGTTGATGTCATCAAATTGTACTCAACTACAAACCTTTGTTAAATTGTGCAACTGCATTGCGTACGTGGGATATGTTTTGAATAGAGGGGATTATAAAGCTCACGTAATTAATAATTTCCTAAGCCAGAGCTTGTGAAAATATCCTATAGGAACTGTGAGATATTTCACTTTTTCAGGGAGAAAGGTCGTGAAATGTGTGTATCAAATACATAAAGTCAGTGTTACTTAGAAATAACTCGATACTGCTAAAATTTGTTATTATTAACTTGTTTGTTGGCAACGATTTCTATGAGCTTAGAATCAAATCCATCCCTTATAATATTCATCACTGTGAAATCCCCACGCGCCTATCGAGTAAAACTGACTCACTTACGCCTTTTGAAACTCAAAACTTGATCATTTTTTTTACCGTAATCGGGTTTCCCTCCATATATAATAAATTTCAATTTTGAGTCTTGCTGGGGCATTACAACTTCAAAGGTGGTTTCAAACTTTCCTCTGTTAGGCGACAGGCCTATTAAAGTTTATTTTCCTACATTTTTCGCAATATTTTTTGACGAAAAACTGTAGTGGCTCATTGCCAAAACCGACTTGCTTCTCCATTACGAAATGGTGTTGCTAAGCAACTAAGTGCTTCTTATTCCCGAGTTAAAACCTTTATCCTTAAGAAAAATTACTGGTAAAGTCGTAAACCTTTGATGAAAAATGTAGCGTTGATCATTGTCAAGATTATATATTGTTCAGAATAGCCGTTAGTGAAAGTTAAGAGACACGTTTACACGTTTTTTCTTGTAATGTACATTGCGGGTCAAATTTTTTTCCTAATCGGAGCCGACTCCCATTAAAGCAACACGTTCACTGCTTTTTCTCAAACATTTTCTAACCCCTTTTTTCTCTGGGACAAAATAAAATTAAATAAAAATCAAACTAGACGTATAGGCTACAGAGTGAAGCTAAAATCAGGTCTCAGCACGGATAACGAAGACGTATTTGTCATGTTATGATGCATAGGCAATTAAGAGACGGCGAAGCAAATGAAATCATTCGCAATGACCTTGCAAGGAGGATTCAAGGTCATCCGTATTCTATATCGGAAACAGCGCAAGAATTTACAATGTGTCGTTTCGGTGGTAGTTTCGGATGACTTTCATGCTGCTTTCAAGTTCATTGCAGATGTCTTCATTAGCTTCGCCACAGCTTACTTACATCACAAAAAGTAAAAAAAGTCTATGGCTCACAACAATAAAACATTAAAAAAACATACCTATATCTAACATCACGGAATGTTGGGCGATGTCATAGTCTAACAACAAGTTAATGTGACATATATTTTTCCAGTCTCATGACAGCCTAGTTTCATTGATGTCGGAATATAAGTATGTTTTTTAATCTTTTATTGTTGTGCTCCTGGTTTTTTTCTACGTTAATGTTGACGTGCAAGTACATTAGTTATTTATTTTGCATCTATGTCTTAATTTCGTTTCGTGGTAGGACTGTCCTCACCCAAATCCAAATAATTATTTTTTTTTTGCAAAGAAGCAAAAGAAAACCTGTAATTCTTAGACGACCATTTTTAGCCCTGGCCAAACAAAAAAAAATTTGATGCGAAGCGACGTGCCTACAAGGTCAAAATTGCCTACGTGCCTACGTGGCCAAAATTGCCTATACGTGCCTACGTGCCTACAAGGTCAAAATTGCTGCACTCAAATGGTGAGTGTGGCGTTTATTGACCGATTTTGACGTCCTTGGTACACCATCTTGCGTCGCCATGCAGATGCGAGCAACCAGTCTGGTTAGTGCTTTAAGATCATGTGAGTTGAATGAACGCACACAAAGCATTTGTGTTGTTTCTGTAAGGTTGAAGCTGCATTATATGTTAGTTAATCCTAACAGGAGCTTATAAAGAGTTCTGTTACGCGTGTACGAGGATTGCTGGACATATTAATCAGCGAATCTGATGGTTTGTAGATCCAGGGGATCCATTTACGCAATGAGACCTTCTCGCCCGCCAAAAGCTAGTCTAGTGTTCTTTATTTACGACGTGTTTCCGGTTTCTACTAAAAGAACACGGCAATAAGTAAACAATTACATTTATTATAAAGCACAACAAGTGCGAAGAACAAAGTGCAACAATAATTTTAAACCGTTGCCACAACATTGTTGTCATTTCTCGCGCATTCCAATAGTTGTCTATTCTCGCACATGAACAGCTTCTAGCTATGATCAGAAAACCGCAGAAAACACAGCTTTCAGCAGAAAAAAAACATCGAATGTTGGCATTCAGAAATCAGTCCGCCGTTTTGTAATGCGGCAGGAATTGTTTT
Source organism: Lithobius niger (assembly GCA_023313725.1). Taxonomy (NCBI): domain Eukaryota; kingdom Metazoa; phylum Arthropoda; class Chilopoda; order Lithobiomorpha; family Lithobiidae; genus Lithobius; species Lithobius niger. The sequence continues at coordinate 104,486 of JAHWFP010187335.1, read as the reverse complement.
CTTGTTGTCATAAACCGACGCCGTCAGTACGCATGTATCGTATTTTGTGTCGCGAACCACGAAGAAAGGATATCTCTTCGTATGGTTGTCATGGCGACTATTTAGATATCAACTACTCTTATGCCGCATTCTCTGACAAAGGCGAGAAGCAGCCAGAAAATCTATATAACTAAGATCGTAATATTTCTTTGTGTGTGTGTGTCCGCAATGGCATTGACGCCCGCAGTGGGAATCCCGACAATCTTAATTGTTTGTGCGTCCGCAGTGGGAATCTCGATAGTCTTATATCTTTTGTTTGTTTGTGTGTCCGTCAAACGGAACTGTCTGTATGAGTAATGATTCGAACTGTGTTTTCAACAAAGAGGCACAGTACTGACGACGTCATGGTTTTTTTTTTCAGTCACACTATTTTCATGCAAACGGGATCTAGGCCTCTATGTCTCTTAACCCTGGATTTAACTAAATCTAATGAAAGCTTGGGCGACTTCTAATGGGAAATCATAATATTTTTTACATGCAAACGGGAAATCACAACATTGCTCTATAAAACCGACCATATATGGGGGGGGTGTCCTAGTTTAGCATTAATAAGTAAAAGCTACTGAGCGAGATAATTTACCGTTCAAACTGTTGCGTACACACGCCCTAAGAAGGTTAATGTTAGGTCGATCCTAGTAGTCGAAATTTTATGTCGAATATATGATTCACGGACATTCCCCAACCCACCCACCTCCCGGGACCTCCCCTCCCCCTACCCCAAGTGTCGTAGTGGACTGGGCAAGTGTGAAACTGTGCCACCATCAGTTGTTTGTTGGCGAAAAAGACATTTGTGAAACGGCTGTTTGTTAAATGTATGAGAAAAATTGAAATGTCTGTCTGTGAAATGTCTGTGAAGCAGGTGTGGGTGTGAAATGACCCATCGGCCACAAATTTGCCATAACTGGAAACAATGACTCAGGTATGCAAATTTACTTCCTACAGTATTAAAGTGCTATTTGCCCTGAGGACTTGGCCAGTGAGGGGAATTTATGGTCGTTAGCGGTTATTTGGGCTCTAAATCTCCCACAACATTACGTTCGTCTGCCGTACACCATAACAACAGCTTAGGAATCGTAACCGTCAACGTGGGAAACTCTTAATAAAGGTTTATTGCGTCCTACATGACATCAGCCCAACATGTTGAACGAAAAATTGAAAGATGTCTTATAGCGTTACTTGTTTACAATTATCCACGGGGATCTAGTGACTTATGAGCGATTCATTGGTTGAAATTGGTTATCCATTCCAAAAAATTATAAGTGCACCATGACGGTTTCCTCTGGTAAATTTAACGAAAAGTTTTCAGGACTTTTAAAGTAATTAGCATCCCATTTTTAACTTTAAATTACCTAAATAAAATAGTAGACATCTATTCATTTTTAACCAGAGCGTTCGACGAACGTCAACTTCACTGCTCTCCCTGTGCTAGAACCAACTGTCAGGACTTTAATTCCTTTGTCTGAAACGCTGGTTAGTCGCGCCGCATTCGCGGCTTAAATTATAGACCAACGCAGTCGTTCGATCTTTCTATCAGCGTTAATTTGCTGTCGTCCTACAGCCAATAAACCGGTGCCTAATAATACAGGCGAACATTTTCCCTAGCGTTTACGCCCGTCATGTCCAACTAATTGTCCCGCTAAAGTTTGCTTCAGGAAAGGCGCACCAAACCATGGCTGTTGCTAAAATTGGTGGAATGTCAGAAGTTCAAATCCGTTGGTAAAATGAACCAACAAAATGTAGCTTTATTTCGGACTTAATTAAATCAGTAACGAGTTCTCCTTTGCATCTAGTTCATTTCTATGTGTAAGACAGACATTCAGTCGTATGATACAATTTTTCGTCCGAAACACTTATCAAGTTAGCAACCAAAACTCCCATTCTTATCTGGTGATACCAGGAATGCCGTTAAGGAGGGAAAGGGGAGGGGGGGGGGGAGCAGAGAGAGGAACCGTTGCTGGATTCTATTTGCCGTTCCACCAATCGTCCTGAATGGTGACCCCGATCAGCCACTTGCCGAACGAGTGGCCACGATTACTTTTACAGAGAAATAACGTTAAAAATTGCAATGTGTAGGTCTTTATTTACATTGGTCACGTCATGCATATAGGAGAACGCGTCACTAATAAAAGAAAATGTGAGTGAAAATAATAATAATAATAATAATAAAAACTGTATTCCATTTGGAAAAGGAAGGGATCGGCACTATGCCACTTATATAGCCTTCCAAGGTGTTTGCAAATCAAGGTAAACGCAACATTTAAACTAGATTGTCAAAATAACTTGCAGGCAAACCCTTAATTGAGCTAACATTAACCTTCTTAGGGTGCGTGTACACAACAGCTTGAAAGGTAAATTATCTCGCACACTAGCTTTGACTTAGTTAATGATAAACTAGGGCTGGGGGGGGGCCCCCGTATATGGTCGGTTTTATAGAGCAATGTTGTGAATTTCCGTTTGCATGAAAATACTGTGATTCCCGTTAGTAGTCGCCCAAGCTTTCATCAATTTAGTTAGATCCAGGGTTAAGAGACATAGAGGCTTAGATCCCGTTTGCATGAAAATAGTGAGACTGGAAAAAAAACATGACGTCATCAGTACTGTGCCTCTATGTTGAAAACGCAGTTCGAATCATTACTTATATAGATAATTCCGTTTGACAGACATAAATAAATAAAAGAAATAAGATTATCGAGATTCCCACTGTGGACGTCAATACCATTGCGGTTACAAACAAACAAACAAATATTACGATCTTAGTTATATAGATTAAGTAAAAACTTGTGGAAATAACCTTGTAGTAACAAATAGGTGCATTTTTATCGGCAAGTGCGTAGTGCTTTGTGTAGGTCAATGTGATTTATTTTAGTGAGATCTATACAACTACTAAGTCAGTCTTGTGACGCGGAAAACTTTAGTCACGATTTAAAACTACGAAATATCTTCTGATGCCATTTTGTGACAGCCCAGCAGCCAATCAGCCACCAGGTCACAACCCTATTATTTTACCAGCAAGCAAGCAAATAATAATCCTCTTCCAGTTTTGCATAATCTTGAAATCAATAATGTAGGCTTCTAGGGCTAGGAAATTTGAGAAAGACGGCAAGGTGGAAAGCAGCTCCATTGTCTCTTGGCAAAATTCTGGCTAAGGATAATTGGTTTTTTAGATTGTTTTTATTTTATTTTATTTTATTGGATCCTCTTTCGAATTTTTTTGGAGGCTACTTAACTGTTTCTCTGTCTATTGATAATTGATAAGCATGTTACGATTTTATTTTTAGTTTATTTTATTAAGCCTCGGAAATGTTATTTGGTTTGCTTGGTTACAAAGACCAGTACAATCCGAACGTAGCCTGTAGTGTTTTTGTGTGCGGTCCACATAAATGGTTTTTTTTTCTTCCCCACATCAATGTTACTGTGCTTTGTAACTATTTAAAACGCTCTAATTGTACAGAAAAATTGCTATAGTGCAGGAGAAATTTATTCACGTCTCTCAGCTTGCACGCCACTTTAGTACCCACATGTTGGACAACCCAGCCGAAGTTTTTATTTTGAAGAAACAAAAATTTCGAAATAAAAATACCCACTTTCTTTTCTTCAGAAAATACAGTAAATCAGTTGGAAAAATGTCTTAGCAGTAGGGAGTAAGTAAAAACCCTGTTTGATCGAAATTTTCAACAATTTAGGGGCCATTCGAGATCGAGCCAGTACCCGCGTGTTGGGAAACCTTGGAAAGCCTATTTTTTCCCTCAGTTAAGCTAAGTGCTTAAAATAACAGAAAAATAATCCCTTTCTTTTCGTAAGAAAATAACGTTAAAATTGGGGGCAGTTTCTGGATCCGGCCAGTACCTGTCTGGCCCTCCGTCAGTCTAGATTTCAATGTGAAAAATTGTATCTTTGGTATTTTAGATCTGGTGTGCTCCAAAGTTTGTGACAATGATGTTGCTGTCAACGAATTTCACAACTTCGAATGCTTCAACTATTTCGTATACAAAATTAGTAAAGGAACCAGACTAGCACAACAACGAAAAATGAATCTATCTAGCTATATATATATTTCGCTTAGGAGCAGAGCTAATGAAAGGAGCAGAGCTAAAAGGATTGTTAGGGATCAAACAAACGAAACTTCAACAATCAGCAAGAGGGCGAGCGGGCTCATTCTTGCCATGGTAGCAAAGAAGTAGGGCGAGCGGCAATGAAATGGATATGCGCTCTAACAATTAGAAACAAACACTAAAATGGATATGAGCTCTAACAATTAGATACAACACTATTGCTTCAATAATGCTGACTATTAGAGCCGAGTTGAATTAGTTGGAATCAGCTAGACCGACGTATGTTACGCCGGGGCACAACTAGTTGATTTTATTTTCGTATGTTGTTTCCTGAAATATGATATTTTGTGTAGCTATATAATATTTGGGATACATTAGACATTTGATAGTTGACAGTGGTAGCCTAACGCTGACGACTTAGTTCCCTAAGCGACTCCCGCTGGCCGCCGTGCCAAATTTTGAGTAAGCCATGTAGCCACCGCAAAGCTTCCGGCCACCGGCTTGGTTGACCGCACGAAAAAAAAACAAAGCAAAGAAACAAGACACGGCCGACAAGAATTAATAAAATAAATCACGACGTGACCAGATAATAACAAAATTCCGAATCAACTATCTCCTTTGCGGATCATTGCAGCTAAAGCCTAAATGGCAACTTGCCACCAGGAAGAAGGGACAAAAAAACTAAGTGCGCCACAAGCCTTGTGACGGACCCAAAAACAAAGTGAGTCAGCACATCCGAATGGTCTGAATAGCTGATTACAAACAAAATGGACGCTGGACCGACTGTTACGACCGACTAAGGTAGGGAACTTGAAAAAATAAAATCCTCCAAAATTCGTTTGATGATACGAAAAAAAGTTTTAAAAGTCAAGCATAATTGACTTAGTGGCAAATAAATATCGAGTTATTGTGAAGTTAACAAATAAATTTACCTAATCTCTCCTAAAGGGACTTTATCTCTCCTGTCGTTGATTACATCCAGTAAGAATTTACCTTACAAATTTCCAAAATAACTGGTGTTACGTACTATTTATTACCATTTAAATAAGGTTTTTCCATATATTTTCTTTAGTATACCACACGCCATGGCTGTTTGCTGTGACGTGCATATCACGTGACTGGGCTAGTCCAATCAGACGGCCAAACAGCCGTTGTTCTCGTTCGTCATTGGCTAACTCATGATGACGTCACGGCAAACAGCCATTGCGCATGGTTTAGGTATAGCACGATTCAGACGAAAACAAAAAAAAATGGCATCGAAATAACAAAAAATAAGCTGTGACGATTATTCATAGCAGCAAATACGCAATTCCGCGCAAGAGTAAAAGTAGGGAGCCACACGGAAATTTGGAAACTGTTCACTTCCTGTTGTTTTTTTTGTTCTGCCTCCGTTTCGGAAAAAAAACTACTGCATTTACCTAAAATCTGAAAGATGATCTATGCCAGAAATTTTCTTGGCCTTCCTCCTCAAAGCGACCACTTTTTCAATTGGTTGAGCCATTAGTTACGGGACCCTGTACGATCAGTTTAATTGTTTTTCATTGTTTTAACCATTGTATTTATGGAACAATGCCAATCAGCAAAACGCCAGGTCCGTTCTTTGTGCATGTTTTATGTCTTTGCTAAAAGGTTGATTGTTGATGGGTAAAATGAAATGGGCAAAGTGGTTGTATAATAGGCTATAGGAGCGTGTGGCTGTGGGCCAAGGCTCCTGCAAAAATAAATGAAATGAAAGTATCCGTGTTTCAGCAACACGCGTATAGTTTTCAACCAGACTACGTAAGGGCTCGTTTACGCAACGACAGTTTTCTCGCTCGTTAGCTTTTACTTGATCAATACTAAATCTGATGGCTTCTTCTCGCCTTTACAGGAGTATGCGGCTTTCGACTTGTCTATGCGTATTAGTAACCATGGCAACGACGCAGACACAAATCTTCTCCTCGTGCCTCGTGACACGGCGTACGATGCTTGCAACATTTGAGCGTCGATTTATGACAACAAGAAAACAATTTTTACTGCAGTGCAAGACGACGGACTGTTTTTTGTATGCCGGCATTCGATGGTTTGTCTTCGATTCGATAGCCACGAAATAGACGCCATGTTGGATTCTGAATTCTCGCTGCGAGAAGCTATTTATTCTACCGACGTTTGATCATTGCTAGAAGCTGTACTTTGAGGGAGAATAGCAAATTTTGGAAGTAGCGTGAAATGACAACAATCTTGTAGCAATGTTTAAATTACTGTAGCACATTGTTCTTTACCCGTGTTGATATTTATAATACATATAATTTGTTAGCTATTACCGCATTCATTTAGTAGCAAGGGGAAACTAATCATAAATAAATAAACAATCGCTGCATGCACGCGCGTTCACACCTTTGCAAAAAAAAAAAAATGACTGTCAACAATTATTCACCCGCGCTAAGTTAGGCAACAAACATCTCATCAATTCAATTGTCGAGGAGGTAAACCATTGTAGCGCAACATCTTAGCCATAAAAAAGGTATACGAATCACAAACAAAAACATCAAATGTACCGTAGAAAAAGAGTTACATGATTGAAGTTTCACTTTACTTGTTAAAAGGTACACGCATAAAAATTGAGGATTTTTAATTGAAATAATCAAATGTACCGAATTAAGAAAATTGCACCTGTTTTAAGTGCTGTTGTGCTTTAACAGTAATTTAATTGGTAAAGCACAACAGCACTTAAACAGATGCAAATTTCTCCAATTGTGCATTTGCTTATTTCAATTAAAAATCATCGATTTTTATCCATGTACATTTTAACAAGTAACTTAGTAAAAATTCAACTATATATCCCTTTTTTTACAGCATGCTTGACGTTTTTGTTTGTAATATAGAGATCTGTTAGACACGGCAAACGACGTTGGAATGTAATAAAGCTCTTTCTTGGCGTATGCCTGGAAAAACGTCCAATTTGACAAATTTTGTATACTATAAAATGCGTTCTCTTTAATAGGGATTTAAAAAAAAAAATGTCCTGATGTTCGTATGATGATGGCTCAGTCAGTTATCTGAAAATCCGCACGTTCTGTTTGCAAAGCGCTTTAGCAAATAGTTTTTTTTT
>JAHWFP010187335.1:67174-82022 GCA_023313725.1 Lithobius niger | reverse complement strand
TTTTTTTTCTAAACGGCGAAGCCGTTTTTTGTTCAGTTAATTAGAGTTCGTGTTGCACGATAATTTTCAAAAAGTGGACAGGAGGAGGAGGATGAGCGGCCCCAGAATGAAATGCTACAACATTTGTAACAATGGGGGCAATGATAGGCAAGAGGCAAAAAATCGGATTATAATTCACTCGAACAAGATGCAACGATGCTTGAGCGCGGGAAAAATAACATTGTCGTTGTATCTTGTTTGAGTTAGATTGTCTTGTTTATTTGTTAACTCGTACCAAATAAAATGGTCTTGGTTTTTACTTAAATCTTCAAGTTTTAAAACATAGGTTGCGAAGTCTTTAATTTTGAGACTTTCTCAAAATTGGATAGTGCATGACTGAGTGACTTATTTACTTCTTCAATGCGGGCTTCGGGAAGCCAGTTGAATTGTCTCCGCGATTGTTTGCCGTGATACTGCATCTTCCTGCAACAATACAGAATCAACTACTCATGTAGATGACACATGCTGAATCTAGACACATGCTAGTGTGTTGCCATTAAATAATAAACATGGGCTAAAGCTTGGGCGGAACTTGAACATAAATACGAAATTTCTTATGTTTCGTTTTTTCGCAAACAAAATTGGTGGGTAGTTGACATATCGTACACGTTATAGACTAGATAGTACCAATATCAATAAAAAGGAAGTGAAAATTCCAACAAATTATCTGAACAAAAAACGGCTTCGTCGTTTAGAAAAAAAAACACATTGGATCTCTTACCCCCATATACTCAATACTTCGCGCGTTGCGTATGTGTGTGTGCCGTAAGCTTCCCCCCAGTGGGATGCGGGGATAGTATGTTTAAGAAATTGTTGTGAATTTGAAACGTTTCTCGCAACTTAGAGGTGCAATTTTTATACTAATTCATTTCAAAGTTTTTAAACAACGATTTTTTATTTTATTTTCTGAGTTGCCGTGGAGCCAGCGTATTTTTAAGAAATCGGCGTGAATTTGTAACGTTTATCTACTTACAGACGAAATCTTCATACGAATTCATTTCAAATTAAAAAAAAAATTTTTCCTGCTATTTTTAAACAAGGGCCTCCTGTAGTGGGGAGGGGGGGGGGGCTACCCAGTTATCCTCGGATTCCCGGGCGGCTCATTTTGACTGTCTGTACGATGATTCCGACATTTATGTTTGCATCAATGCAAAACTCGGTGTTAACTTTTCAAGTATTTAATTTAACGTTTGAAGTCGTTACTCGATGGGATTAATTTGTCATTTGATATTACGACTACAAACGGCTAAAATACTTGACGGGAATCCTTAACAAGTTTTGTTTTGGACACGTATCACATATTTTTTTTATTATTTTGTAGTTTCTTAAGGCTAATCTTTGGCTTCTAGTATTTTTTTTTTAATTCTTATTTTCCTTGTTTCTGTGTTAAATACAGGGCGTCCCAAAAGTCCCAAGCACTCCATCAAAAGGCCTACAGTCTTGAAATGACACACTTGACCTAAAGGACCAACTTTTGTCCCCAGGATGGGGAACACTTCATGAGCTTGCAAATGAGTGGTTCCTTCACCCTCACCCCCCAGATGTAAATTCTATATTCGTTCCTTTGAGAACTAGACCTATGGTCCCAATTAAGGAAATGTGCGCATGGTTAAGCCAAGGCGACTGTCGAAAACAACATGCAATTCGGATAAAAGGTGTGCTCTTTACACCACCTTCAATTTATACTTCCCTGCCGGAGACGCGGACTTTCCTTCAGAGAGTGCAACATGCTGGAAAGCCATCATTTGGGGTTAAACGAGATCCCTGTGAAATGGGACATACAGTTAGTGACCCATTGGTTTTGTGCTCATGGTGAAGTTAAACCGATTTGCTGGCGCGCTCCCCCCTGCCAAATAAGTCCAGTGGCTATGTGAATATCACCACCAGGTCTAATGACTTATTAACGTTTGGTGTAGAATCCTAGAGACAGGCTCATTGGTCCTGTATTCTATGATGAGACTCATGACGTTGGACGTTACCCAGAAACAGTTCTAGAGGAAACAGTTTTCAACCTTGAGGATGTGCGCCAGGGAACTTGGTTTCAGCAGGATGGTTCTCCTCCCCATTTTACAATAGGTGTAGTCGCCGTTGGCTAGAAGATACGTTCCCTGGACATTGGATTGGACGCGGTGGTCCAGTAGAGTTGGCTACACGCTCGCCAAATCTGACCACCACTAGATTTCTTCCTTTGGGCATACATAAAATCCAAGGTGTACGACACTCCGCCTTCGAATATCGGTGTTTTGCAGCAACCACCTGTGATGCTTGCGCAAGTGTCAATGAAGGAATGCTAGCCAGTGTGCATGCAAGTGGCAGGAAACGACTTGAAAACTGCAATGCGGCGGAAGGCGGTCATTTCGAACACGTTTCCTAAACAGGCATGCCTGAACGAACGGGGCGAAGGGTAATCATCTAACTGGAAAATCGCATAATTGGAAGAACGTATACAGGGCACATTTACGCAACGACTCGCCTTCTCCTTCTCTCAGCTAGAAGCTAGAATCATCTGAAATTCCAACACGGCGGCGGTTTTAGCTCTGATGACTCGCAATGTAAACAGTCAATATCTGAGTTCGGAAGCGACTGGGAAAATGGTTTCGTCAGGAGAAATTCTTTATCTTATTGTCACGGATTATAAGAATGCAAGCATTCATTCAAACGATGTCGGATTTAGCTAATCCAGTAGCGTTGTTACCATGGCAACGACACATTTGCCACCGCGATTAGATTCTAGCTGCGAGTATACAAAGACAAGACGTTGCGTAAACGTCTAACACGAAATTCCTATAATGGAAAATCGTCTAATGTTCGTGATTCGCTCGCGCTACCGCTCTCGCTGCGGCTATACATACAACATCAGAAACCGCAGCTATATTATTGTCCAGTTAGACGTTTACTCATTATACGCTTATCTATTATACGATATTCCGTTTCGATAATTTTCCAAATTTTTATTTAGGCAGATATTAGACAATTATCCTATTAGACGATTTTCCAGTTACTTTCGTCCGACGCCCCGAACGAACGTACTTCATGGCTGGAAAGAAGGAAGAGAGGATATGGGATGAAGGGCACGTCAACACAGTGGTTTTTGCACCCACACATGTCGAAAGGTGATCTGAGAGTTTTGGCCAACAATTAACCTAAGCAGTGTCATAAAGCAAACACATGCAACTAAAGACTCGAGCTACAGAATGCACGCATACTAAGTTACTGCAAGGAAGACATGGATGGCATTCACACTAGGTTGGTGCCAGGCTTCGACAATTTACCTGCTTTCACATACATTTCTAACTTAACGTTAAATTTAATTTGCACCTGTACATTTTTTCTATTGCTACCCTTATGTCAAAGAAAGACATATATTTAACAGGGGAGGGGGAGGGGGTTCACTTAAATAAAATAGATTTTAATTTTCATTAAAGAAATTGTTGGACCCTACCCTTCAAAGTCGTTCCTTTTATGGTAGAAACTACATAAAAAAAAACCTTTTTTTTTAAATACTAATATTTAGAAGTAGCTCAAGTCGGTTGAATTTTCCCCTATGCAGCATGTAATAATAGTGCCGCTAGTGTAACAAATATGACAGGTTTTTTTAAATTTTATGTCACAAGAAATGTGTTTACACTTAATGGTGCACGATTGATGGCATGATTGGCTGAATTGTTCAATTGTTCAATTGTTCATGTTTCAGTCGGGTTCAGTATTCTGTATATTATTTAGCGTCTGCCATTCGTCCAGCAGGAACAGCAAGCATCTCCTTTCTGGTATCTGGAAAATTCTGGAAAATTAGGCGGCGATTTACTACCACTTGCAAAAAAAAATTGTAGTTGAGGTTTCGAACTTCGGGAGAGCTTCGGATTAAAAATCCACTTAATTCCTGAAATAATGCAATCCTACGATCAGCATGGTCATTCACAACCGTCATGACCCCACTACCTCTTCAGCTTTCTTTTAGGCATCTTTGTCTTCCCAGGTTACTGGGTCATATTGAAGGAACTGATAGGAAGCTCCATTAGTTCAAATAACACTTTAGATCTCCTGCTTGCAAAATCCTTCAAATTCGTTTCTCAAATGGATGTGATCTGATTCGCTTTGGAGGGTCCTCATCTCTCTCTCCCATGGCCCTCATGAACAATAAGCCGGTCTGTAGATGGAGGAACTGCACTAACAAAGAGTGAAACCACTATAAGGTCTTTCGACAAATACCACAGACGCTTTGCAAGCTTCTCCAAAGCTGTTTTGGAAATAGCAGCATGAATGTTTGAGTAGTCAAGGATGTCTAAGTAACAGGAAATCAGTGCATGGTGCATTTGGTGTTAAATGAGCTGTCATACATGCCTTCAAATATACCCGAACGGCAGATGGGCACAGGTCGCAAAGTCCGTTCTCCTCTCAATGTGTGAGGTTGGACCGGAACATACAAATTTTGAAGGAGTAGAGGACTTGAGGCATCCACCTTGCCTGATACATTGCTTCGGGAACCATGGTTCGTACTCCTCGAGTAGAAACTCCATCCCAAAAAAAATCGTAACAAGCTCACAGAATTCTTGGTAATCATGTCTCCGATGTTCCTCTTGGAGCTGTTTCTTGGCAAATTCCAGGATGCTTTGTTTGATGTCCTCCACCAAATTTAAAACCATCTGGGTCATCGACACCTTTCTGGAATCTATATTTATCTATGAGCACCCACTTTGCTGAAATAGTTTAAAAAGGAGAACTTCCAGAGCCGAGGGATGCCCCACACAAACTTGGAAGGTGGCCACAACATGGAATGACGAGTTCCACAACATGGTGATGACAGGACACGAAAAAAAAAATTCTTGCTGAGCTTCTGCTATAAGATGACGCAAGCACCATGGCTACGACCAGTGTTTAAACTGGTGGTATCGAAGCACATAGTGCTCCACCTTGTCCTGGACACCCCAATCTTGCAAAGCTTCATGAGCAGCAGCTGCTTGGACCTCTCCTGGATGTTGAGCGACACTGAGAACTGAGAAACTCCTTTACTAACACAAGGACAGGTATCCTGCGTCTTTTTCCTTCAATGTAGTATCTCGTAAGAGTTTTCCATCTCAGTGAACGACTAAGAAAATATGGCCTTGAAAGCCTTCTCTGTGCTTGGACGTTTCGCAGCTCTATTCATTTTCGCAGCTCAGTTTCGCAGGCCGTTTCGCACCTCGGTTCTATTGTTTTTCGGCATCTGGTGTCTCGGTTCATCACAAATTTACCGATGACATGGCCCGAGCTCTTGGCAGTTGCTACAAGTAAAATTCTGCTTTTCGATTTTCTACCTGTAAAAATAACGATAGTAAATTGCTCTTACTGTTTACGGCTGACCCTTTCTATCCAAGTCCACCACACGCTCGACTTGTCTATCTTCTTCTGAATCTGAAGATGCCAGCATTACAGTCGAACGTTCCGTCTCTCGCGATTGTTCTAATCACCAACGCCTTGCAATCATCTTCTCTTTCTCTGCCCCCCTGTTATCTATTTTTTTTCCAAAAGTACATCTAAACCTGCTATTGACCCTCATCCGCCTGGCTCTCGCTGAGCCACTATCCAAGCACATAGCAACCACCTCCTCTGGATACCCCAATCTTGCAATGTCTTCATCAACAGACATCATCCTGATTGCAATGGCATGTGCTTAAAGTCCAACGTATTGAACAACAACATGAGAAACTTCAACTTCTTTTAGCTACGTTTAAATACTATTCAATTTTGTTCAACTTTTGCCAGAAATTGTTTTAATGTATTGGAACAAAAACAAAGGGTAGGACCATACAAATTTACAACTTCGAAAATAAGTGGCGCCCTAGGGGGGATGGAGGCTCCAGTAAATCAGTTTAAATAATTCACCACGGTCCCGTTCCATGAGCACGGAATCAATGGGCTACCGCTGTAAGTCCCATTTTACACGGTTCGCGCTTAATCACTAATCAAAGATGAGGGCTTTCCAGCATGTTCTAGCCTATCTTCCGAAAAGTCCTCATCTGGGGGGGGGGGGATCAATTGAGGGTGGTGTAAAACTCACGACGCGTATCCGATTTACGTGTTGTTTTTGCCAATCGCCTTGGCTTAGCCATGCGCACATTTCTCTAATTGGAACCATAGGTGTATTTCTTAAAGGAACGGAAATAGAATGTATAATTTGGGAGGGGAGGAGGAAGGGCATCCCTTTGCAAGATCATGAGGTGACCCCCCCCCCCAATCCTACAGACAAAAGTTGGTCCTATAGGTCAAATGTATAATCGCAATACTGTAGGCCTTTTAGCATTAGTAGGGTGCAAGGGGACTTTGGGACACCCTGTACACAGAAGGTAACTTGTTTCGTTACGCTTTCCATCTCGTAATTTCCTAACTAAACAAATAAACAAATAAATAAAGTAAGTAATGCTTAACTCCGTGTTCTCGTCTACTTCATGTTCACTGTGGTCAGTGACATTCTATTTTATGGAAAAAAGTTGATGCCAAAAACCTGACCATATTCATATTATGTCGTATTAACATACGAATGTAACTTACAATATGGGCAAATGAGTACTATCAAATGGGCCAGATTTCGTCGCTTTGTTCGCATGTCTTATCAAAAACAGTTATCCATCTGACGTGCCACTCACATTTTATGAGCACGTTCCTAAACTCACGGAACACCTCAGCGCTGTTGCTACCGATCATCAAAGTTGGCAAACGCGTGATGAATTTTCTGATCATTCATCGTGACGTAACTGCTAAAGCAACGGGCTCATCGGTTCTACGAGGTGGTTTTTCCGCTGAATCGACGGCGGACCTCCAAAGATGGCGGACCTCCATCGCTACGGTCATACATTGCATCCATTTAAGAATTGTTGTGCTTTAAGAATAATTTAATTCGTAACGCACAGCAGCATTTAAACAGACGCAGTTTTAAAGTACCGTCGGAACGAAAGGTTGTCGGGTTCGGCTTGGATTATTCATTCATGGATGGGGGTAGGGAGGGGGCTAGCATCGTACGCGAGGTTTTTTTTTTTCGTGTTAGTGCGGAAAATGTCGCCAGGTTACAAATGTGCTGTTCGCTTGAGTATCGTATGTTTTTAGGTGTATTTAGGTGTGTTTACAAGTGTCGGTAGCCTAGTTTTAGTACTGTCGGAGCGAAAGGTTGGCGGATTGGGCCATTCTTACATGTGTGGGGTTCTAGCATAGTAGCCTACGCGAGGTTTTTTTTTTCGTGTTAGTACGATAAATGTCGCAGGTTGCAAATGTGCTTATTTATGTTGGTTGAATTTGTGTTGTGTACGGTAGTTTTGCAAAGTATGTTACGTGGTAGAGCAGTGGTTGTGTGGAGCGCGGAAAAAGTGTTAGATTATCCAAAAAAGTGTTCGATTATCCAAAAAAGTGTGGGTTATCAAAATTAACCCACGGCCACGTGTGTGGGTTTGCAGATTAACCGTATATAACGGCTACACTTTTAGCATGGGGATGTGTTGGCGTGACGTCACCGCCGTGCATTAACTAGATTTATCGCACAGTCCCTGAGTTTCACAATGCTAAAAACGATCAGCGGTGTATCCCATTTTACAACATGTTACAGTGCGCGATATTCATATTGCTACACTAAAATGTGGTGATATGGATGTCATGCACAGTAAAGTTGGGTGATGTCATGTGACGTGACTGTGAGGTGAACAACGTAATTTTTACATGATGAAGTTTCCGTGACGTGCAACACGATAATAGAAATCAGTCCATTGAATTTAAAATAAAAGCTTTTCTTCTACACCTTTTTTTTTTTTAAAGAAAATTCCATCCTCGAGACACAAAACACCCCCCACTCAAATGGTATTGGCCGCGAACCTAACTGCGTCAATACAAAATTATGCGAACGTGACGACACAATGTTTGCATCAAGAACACACCTATGAAGGCAAACTTTCCATTTACCGCAGCATTTTTTGTTTTTCATTTCGAAAGTTAGGGACCGTACGATAAATTAGTTATACCACCCGGGGCGAACTGTATCGAATTTATTACCCGATGGGCGATATCCTTCATATGGCCTATCCACTTGAACTATGTCTCGATGGTGTCTCGGCCTTCTGCCTCGATGTCTTCTTGACGTAGTTCTTGCGGATTGGCCATGTGCAACATAACAACATAGTATCCTACTTCTTCCAGTCCCATGCGGGGCCCTAGCAGTAGTTGCCGCTACTATACTTTTGGCAATGCTTTGCCTTTGGGCAGCTTCGAAAGCAAATTCATTAGCATCGGTATAGTAGCCGCTACTACCACTAGGGCCCCGCATAGGACTGGAAAAAGTAGGATGCTATATATTGTTAACCTTCTAATCTATGGTAAGAGCCTTAAATCATGCGACACGGCTCTGCCATGACGCGCATATCACGTGACTGGGCTAGTCCACTCAGACGGCCAAACAGTCACTTTCTCGTTCGTCAATGGCTAACTCGTTGTGACGTCACGACAGAGACGCGTGGTGCTGTACCGTCCAACACTTCTCGCTCTTACGGAACTCGTTATACTCTACTGGCATAACGTTAGTGGCAGTTTCCATACTAACTCCCGTCTTGCGTTACATCTCAAACCACCTGCGTCTCGTTAAAATTCCCGTTTGCCTAAGTGCAAACAAATTATGCCTAAGGTTGCAAAGCTAAATGGAAGCTGAACGACTGCTACGGTTACATTGCATGCGCCCCCATATAAGCCATCAAAGCTAACCAACGCGTCTTAGCACTACATGGTTATTTCATTATTCAGACAATAGAGTGTCTGTTCTTTAAGGCGTACGCATGGCCTTAAGGCAGAACGCCAAGAAGACCCTGATGAAGCACGGGACCACATAACAAGTGGGCGTCTTAATAACCATTTTGTTTAAACACGGCTTAGTCAAATTAATTAGAAAGTCATGGAGACTAATTTGGTTGGCGTGTGAGTTTAATTTGACTATCTGTATTCTTTTATCCAGTAACTGTACCAGTTAATACACCAGTCTTCATAAAAAAACTGTTTGTTCATGGATGTGAATGTTGTCTTAAAGGGATATACCTTCCAGCGCCATTTTTCTCGATCCACCACATCAACTACGACCCCAAAGGTCTATTTCCTTACCGTTAGTTAAGCCCTTGGTAAAAATCCGTTTTAAAATGTGGCGTCTAGGAGATTTTCTGTTGAATAATTGTTAACTTTATTTACACGTATATGATGCTTTGCGGGCTTACAATAATCATGACGTTTCATCTCTGTGTGTGCATATACTAATTTTTTAATAATTACCATGAAACCAAAAATCTAAAAGACTAATGCGTCAAAAATTAAAATTTATTATTCCAATAGATCACCAAACCAAAATTATTAGACACTAGCCTAGAAAATCATAAATTGTGATGTAAAAATACGAGAATCATTCCGATTTGTGACGGCACAATCTTACTTGATGATGTTTCGTGTACTATTCCCAAAGCCAACCGAGACAGCAGCTATGTTCCTCGCTGCGAGGAACGCAGCTACCACCCCAGCCGACCTTGGCTCTGGAAAATGCGCCGATGGCGATCTCCGCGTGGCTGTGATAACGCAGGCGGAATGTTATAAGGCAGGCCGGATGTCCCTTTAAAAGCAGACAGGCTGCATTTAATACATTGCTTGGTCTGCTTCCTATAGTACAAAACCTGGTTGATCGTGATCTTGTAGCATTTTGCAACAACGACATAGTAAATCTCGGTACAGAGAGGTCTTCAGTTTGTCTTCGTGAGGGATAAGCTGTTGTCTAACCTGGGCTGCATGGCTGACACGGTGTTCACTTAGCCTAACTGCCAGAGGAAAACCTATTTTCCAAAATGAAAATTGATCACGCTCTGCTTCGTCCCGGATATAGTATACGGAAAACTGGGCTCTGCGAGAACGTATTTACGCCATGAACGAGCTTTCCTTTCTGACGGCTAGAAGCCACCTAGAAAATTGTTTCGTCAGGAGGAAATCTTTATCACATGAGAAATCATATCATATCAGCACGGATTATGCGACTGCAAGCGTTTTTCCAACTACGACATCTTCACCACCGCGACTAAGGGAGCGTTTACGCAACAACTCGCCTTTGCATTCTCGCAGTCAAAATTTCATCGCGATGCAGAGGTGGTCGTTGCCATGGTAACATCACTACTTGCATTAGTTAAATTCGACGCCGTTTGAGTAAGTGCTCGTAACCCATACCCAGACTGCTTGCTTCGTTTGCTCGTAACCCGTTACAATAAGATAAATAATTCCTCCTAGCGAAACAATTTTCCCAGTCACTTCTGAATTCACATTGTTGACTGTTTTCGTTGCGAGTCGGCAGAGCTAGAACCTCCGCCATGTTGGAATTCCTGATGATTTCTAGCTGCGAGAATGCAAAGTGAGATCGTTGCGTGTTGCATATGGTGTTAAATACAATAATAGCGCGAAAATGTGCCACAAGTACGAAAAAAAACAAAAAAAAAAACGCACAACATTTCGAGAACTACTGTGCGCCGTTTTCAAGTTTAAGTAAAACTAAATATCAGCTAGCATAGTAGAATTACAAGCAGCAAAACTCAAGGCAGACTAGTTTTAAATAAAATCAACACTAAAATGGTGACGCTTTAAATTTCAGCACTATTCCAGCATGCATGGTCTGTGTAGTGTAAATGCTTTTATACCACGGCTGTGACGTCACGCTAACTCAACGCCATGCTAAATTCCTTCCTGCCCACTCCCCCACAAACGGACGCAAACGACTCGTCGGTCTACCAACCACTCCACCTTCAGTAAACTAAAATGGAATGACCTTTAGTCTTCTTGAGAAATTTTTCACAAAACACAATCACGTTTTAATTAAATACGAGTTAGCTTGACGTCCCAACCGTGATATGAATATGTTATTTATTAAGAACTATTGGTTATCGATTTTTAAACCACGGCTGTAATGATTTGGCCGCTCGACATGCAAATCGTCTCGGGGGCTTCGCATTTGCTTGTCTCGCGGCCAAGTCATCGCAGCCGTGGTTTAAATATCGATAACCAATAGTTTTTAACCAATAACTATTACTTATTTCAATGTCTGTCTGGCGTCACTCGTTTCACAGCGGACGACAACCCAATTGCCCAATTTGTTTTTAGTACAAGGAACTTATTTGGAGTAACGGTTTAGACGAAGTTGCGTTTTCGAGTGAATTGTTTGTTGGTAAAATGTACCGGTAGAGGGCGACCAATTCTCCTAAAATAATATTCTTAAATCCGAACTTTATCTACATCAAAGGTGGATCGTGTTACACCGGGAATTTTGTCGTTCTATTTTATTAGCTACGTTTTTTTTAATATTTTTATTTCAATTCGGTAAATTTGCAATTGATTAAGACTTATAGGGCTGAAACTCTATGACGAGGCTACAATGAATGGAAGTTGTGCAGCGATCGTTGGGCAAAAAATTATGTATATGCTTAACGTAGGCTGCCGAATTTTTCACAGTTGTTACGGCGTAAGTATAGATTTCAACGAAAAAAATAAGTTTGTTGGACTATCTCATTGATATTTTCTCAAATAAAAACCCAGAAAATGATACGTTGTTTTTTTATGAAAATAATTGTCAAATAACAACAAAAAATCTAAACCATTAAAACGCAAGTGACATTTGGGAAGTTATCAACATCCTCATCAAACCTGAGACTAAAATCGACAAAAATTAACAACAAAAAAAACAACTCTGGGTGAACTCATCAGTCAACAAGGGGGTAAAATTAATCAAGAAAAATAAATAATTATTGACTTCAATCTTAGTTTAATACTTAAGGTTGCTTTTAACGTGGTACAGCGGTCTGGCGAAGATGTTGATAATATTCGAACCGTCAACCTTTTTTTTTTTTTTTTTTAGTATTTAGTATTTTAGTTTTTATTTTTATTTAGTATTTATGAAAAAAAAAACAGAACTTTCAAAAAGTAATTAAATAGCCTGTTTCTGCTTTCTTTATTTTAGTTATTACTTATTCAGCACTTTATAAGTGTTGAAAGAAAACAATGGAAACATGTGGACTGTGGTAAGAAAATTAACTGCATATAAAGCCGAAAGTTTAAACGAAGTTATTAAAAGAAACTACAAAACAGGAAACCTGGAGCTTAGCCAACTGCGAAACGACCTCACTAACAATTTTGTGTATCAAGCCGACAGACTGAAATTAAAGTATAAAAATTAAA
Source organism: Lithobius niger (assembly GCA_023313725.1). NCBI lineage: Eukaryota > Metazoa > Arthropoda > Chilopoda > Lithobiomorpha > Lithobiidae > Lithobius > Lithobius niger. The sequence continues at coordinate 69,785 of JAHWFP010187335.1, read as the reverse complement.
AGTGTTAAAGTAGAGAAGCAAAGCCAAAACTATCATAAAACAGCTTTTTAAATTAAAAAGCCAAAAGTGAATGAAATTGAAAAAATTATAAAGGAATTGAAACTTAAAGATTCTGTTGGATATGATGATTTTATTGTTAGTAATTTTTAAAATTCTATGGATAGTAAGGTAAATTTCATTATGCCGTTTATAAATTGCATCATAGATACCCGGTACTGGAAAATGGCCAGTAAAAAAAAAAGGTTCCGACTCTGCGACCATTTTTTAAGAAAAAAGGAGAAAAAATAACAACAACATGGATGATTACAGGCCTGTTGCGTTACTACCTATTATTGTAAAAATGATGACAAATATTTTGTAACTACTTATCGAATTCTTAACGAACAAGTGCACAACAATTTGGTTTAAAAAAAAGGGGCGCAAACGAAACCTTACTAAATGGAGAGTTTGCGTTAGCATTAGAAGTTGGAAAATACGCAAGGGTATTTTTGTTGATCTTCAAAGACTTTTGATTTCTTGGATAGAGGTATTCCTAAAAATAAAACTAAAAAATACGGTATACATAGGAAAATGTTTGATGTCTTGGGCAGCTATTTTATCAAATAGAACCAATTGCACAAAAATATGATAATGGTATTAGTGAATTGATACCAGTAAATGATGGAGTACCCCAAAGTGCTAGGCCCAGTTTTATTTTTAATTTATGTAAATGATTTAAATGACAACTATAAACTAAATGTTATACTGTTTGAAGGCGACATTCCCTACTTGGAAATTCAAGATTCGAATGACAGATTGGCTGCAAACTTTAAAGAAGGACTAAATTATGTTCAAAACTCGTTGCTAGAAATGAATTGTACATTAGTGAAGATAAAACTAAAGGAATCATATTCAAAAATAAATATACTGTAGTCGAAGAAGTAGACATAGGTTTGCACAATTGTGATAATGTAAAATGTTATAAAAAATGAAAAACTATTGAGTTTGTCAACCACGTTAAATATTTAGGAGGCCAAACTGGACAAAAAAAAAACTGAAATTTTAAAGAACATGTCGATACTACTGTTAAAAAAATTCGAGTCCTTCACCTATAACTTAGTACGTAAAATTCATACTTAGTTAGAAAAAATAAACTGCTAATTTTTTAAGCTGGGGTTCAGGCGCGACGAGGTCTTCAATTGAAGTACATGCGTTGCCAATAAAACTGTTATTGAACAATTACAGAAAATACAAAATAAACCACAAAAATTTTATTTCGAACAGATTTGTGCATAAAACAAAATACACTTTTAGTAAGTTAGTAATTTTAAACGTATACGTCAATTTTAATGGATTTTACGATAACTAGAGATGACTCTTAAAAATTAAGGATAAACGTACGATAAACTGGAAAATAAAACTTATCAAACTAAAAAAATACATATTCTTCTTGATCTCACAAAACAAATAATATGGGGAGAAGTTGGGGGAAAGTGTACGCACCATTTTTAGCAAATAAAATACCCAAAAAATGTTGGGAAATTAACAAAATTGGACAAATAAAAAAAGAAGTGGTTTGTTTAAAGCAATTATGTTTAAAGAAACAATTGTATTTTCTGTACAAATGGTTTGTTTCTCATCCAAAACTTACTGTAGTCTTGTAAGATTCTTCCGTTAATATTTTTACGTCTTGAGATAATTGTTTGTGTAAGAATATTCTGCGTTAAAACATGCAAACTGCACACAAGCTCTTTCTGCGTTTCGTAGTGACCTTGGAAATGTTTTAAAAAAAAACTACTGGCTACCAAATTTTGTCACGTTTTCGTATCTTGAACGATAGTCTAAAATTTTCATATTAGGGACTAGCCTAAAATTTCGTATCGCTAGATGACTGTGAAGTTGCTAAATCATGGTGTTTCAGAATTCAAAAATAGTTTTTTGACCAAGGGAAATTATTAAGAGGCCAAAATGGCGATTTAATTTACAGTAAATTGTTTGTTACGAAGTTAATGTTTGCGAAATTAATGAGGATGCGGGTGTTAGGGATGATTAAGGCCATACGCCACTACAAGCAGACCTCAGAAGACCGCTTTTGATGGGTTTGATAACGATGCTGAATTGGCAAGTCATGATTTACGCTGCCGACTGGACGTTCTAAGGGCCATAAAGTCCAGCTATCTCAAGCCGAGGATGCTTATCGCGAATGTGTCATTGCCGTTAAACCCTCGAGGGAACGAGTTACCTGCAAGGCTGGCTAAGTGTCTGAGGTCGCAATTCGATCAACTTCCCTGGGAGACCGTTGATTATGGGATAGCGGACTCAATGAGCTAAGCTGCCACACAAATCGGTTGACCAAAGGCTCGATGAATCGGAGTTTGAGCGACATCTTGTTAGCCAAACGGTCGGTCATTCACTATCGGAGGAAGGACGAAATTAGACACTGCGGAAGTCTAGAAGGGTCCATTCTGAAAGAGACCAAGTCCTTTTCCGCAAGCATCACTTATGCCAAGGGTATGATTTTGATCCTGCTTCTTGATGACAGTTTAAAGGGACCCGCCCTTGCGTTATTTCTGCCACTCTCCTCAGACTAATTTATTTGTTTTGACTCAGTGACACATAGATAAGCTAACGA
>JAHWFP010187335.1:49777-67074 GCA_023313725.1 Lithobius niger | reverse complement strand
GCCAGCCCTTTTGATTTCCGATACTGAATTATCTGAACTAAAAAAAAAACGCTTGTGACCAATACAGCCGTTCAGACTATGTAAACATGTAATGTACATGAACAATTAAGACCTTGAACTAAAAGTGACGATACTGTGCGATATCAGCGATGTTTTTTTATATGTTGCTTCACTGCCCGTTTGTTTCTTCTACAGCTCTATTCTTTTCGGGCAAAGTGGTGTATCCGTTCAAGCTCATGTCATTTGTGTCACTTAAGAAGTTCTTAGGAATTTCGTAACAATTGCTCCTATCCTGAGACAACCCCACGAGTTGAAACCTACGTAAAACCAGATTGTCGGCCCTTTTTATTGTAGTATTACAGAGTTTTTCACTTACCCGTGCCATATGACTCGATGAGACAGGAAGAGGTCTCTTTGGGCACGGCGCATTTTGTATATTTTTATACTGACCGTTAACTGTATGATTGTCGTAGTCTCCGTTCAATCACGACAAGTAAATAACATAAATAAATAATAAACACAGAACCATGTCTTATTCTTACACACCATTACTCAAGCTGTGCTTTTTGTGTTGTCGTTTGTCTCGTCAAACAATAAGGAAAACTATTAGCTGCTTCCATTACCGAATCATAATGGATATGCCTGTGCTCAGCAGACTTTGCGATCGAATTTGGTCTCTTTCTTTTTCTCTTCCTTTGGTCTTTTTCTTCCTTGGCTAGATTGTCTCCACACGGAGTTTTAAGACCTGAAACTCGGTGGGGTGTGGCAATTTCATATCTCCTCATGGTGGGATGTATTTTTTTACGCTTACGTTGAGTAAGTTTGGAATCCTAATCAGTGCCTCATTCAGTGTACACATATATCGAATTCGCACTCCGTCTGCTGGAAACCTGTAAAGTCGAACTGAACGTTTTAACATTAACTATACTCGTACTTTTTTGTGCAGTGAACAAGCGCAATGGATTCTTGGCAGTTGACTTGATGACGAACTTTCTTGAAATCAAATCTTATTGGCTATCTATTTTTAGATATGATTGGTTGTTTCATCATGATGGTGTTAAGTATGGAAGGTTGTTCGACTAAGGCTATAGTAGATTCTACATTTTGGTGGCTTGTCCACTGGTCAGGTAGATTCGACAAAGAAACGACTACAGATTTAAAAATGTGTTTTGTGTGCCAACAGTTGAAAAGAAAAGAAGTTGAATATCAAGTGACAATGTGTACGGTCAAATGCTAGCGAACCCGGTTAGAGATCGGTAAAGATTAAATCAGGGACGTCAGGAAGGCTAAAATTTGGAGGGTTGTTCAAGGGAATCTATCGTTCACGGTTTTTATCCTACGGAAAAGTGCACGTAAAAAAAGTACGCTAAAAATGTAAATAAATTCGTAATCATATTCAGTTTTACTGAATTTACGCCCCTCCCCCCACCACTTACTATAGGAAAGTGTGACCACTTTATTTAAATTTTTATATTGTCCGATTGTTTTTCTTTCTTCACCTAATGTATGGCTTCATAAAAATGTTTTCAAGAAAATAGTTAATAGGTTTTTCCGATAGGATTTTTACGCCCCTCGGCTCATTTTTCGGGACGCTTGCCCCTCCCCATCTCTCCCACCGGTTTTTTACGCCACTGAACCCGTTCTAGCTGCAAGCATGTAAAGGTCACTACACTAGTTGCAAGCATAAAATGGACTAACCAGATGGCATTGACATGGTTCGCAATGGGGATAAAAATTGTTTTTCTCCGATGTGAATGATAGGCAATATCAAGGACCGCGATATCTAAACTTCTGCATGAACTTCCACGCTGAACATCAAACTATGAAACCATATAGTTTTTCCCATAATTGAGATCGACCAACGATATTCGGTATTTGCGGTTGTGTCATAACTATTTCACTGCATTAAAAATGTAATGACAACAATCGACCCATTTGGCCTCCACAGTATACGGCCATTTCTTATTGTTGTTGTTGTTGTTGGGACGCTTTGCCCTCACCTAGAGATCGAACCAATGAACCGATTTTCAAGTTTTATAACTTAAAACGTAGGTACGAAAAAGGCCTATAGGTATTTTGAACGGTATTTTAATGTGACTGCAATATTCTTGTTGTTGTTCTTTTTCTTGTTGAGAAAATTGAACTTTTACCAAAATATAGAAACAATTTTAACCGATTTTATTTTTTACAGCTTAAAACGCGAATATTAACAAGGGCCAGGGCATTTAGAACGCTATTTTAATGTGGCCGATTTATCTCATAAAGCGTTCATCTCAATTATCACATATCATAATTCTAGTTACTTAATTTGCCTGAAATATCTGCAGGAATAAAATGCAGATATTAGTATCTATATATATATTTCGCTTATGAGCAGACTTAATGATGATGAGGGATCATGACGTCCAGCCAGAAGCGAGCAGGCGAGCAGGCTTTGCATTCCAGTCTGGGAAGGGGATTGGGGGGGGGAGGGCAGGTGGCGGTGGAGGGCGTGAGGAGGTGGCTGTTTGCTAGAGCGGCGTATGTTACGCCGGGGTCAGCTAGTTAGAAAAAAAAACGATTAAGCGTATACAATACGGATGCAAGCCATAAAATAACTTAATGCTGTAAAGGGACAAATACAAAAAAAAAAAAAAAAGACACGTAAATCATCAGCGTCACACTAATACCTGTAAAAGAAGTTCCAGCTTGTTTTTTTGGGACGCAGGATATTCTTTTACATGTATTAGTCTGATGCTGATGGCTTATACGTCATTTTCTTGTTTCGTTTCCTTTACAGCATTAAGTTTTTTAAAGGCTTATTTTATACGCTTAAGTGTTTTTTTAAAACTAATATTGAAGTCTTTTGCAAGAATCGTTACAGAAACTAACAAATGGCTTGATTTATTGTGTTTCTTAGGTTATTAAAATTCTTCAGACCAGCAAACAACGAAACCATGTAATACCACAGCCACCTAGTAAAGGCCGGATCAGCTTTGCCTTCCACAATGCTCCGCTAGAAGGCGCGACAAATACCGACGCCACAAGTTTGCCAAGTGGCGTCATCGGTTGACAGAATTTGGAACCCTCGTCGGTTAGTTTGAAATTTCGCCGCTGGGTGTAGAGATGGCAGCACCTAGCAAACTTGCGCTTCCTTCTATGTCAATGGTTGATTTTACGCCCCTAATTTGCCCTGATCCGATCCGGGCTTTACTGTAGGTGGCTGTGGTAATACAGTGCTTAGTCACACTGTAGGCTATTGAAATAAAATAAAAAAAATACTACAGAAGCTAAATTTGTAGTCATTATCCGAAGAAATATTAGTACTTTAGGCAGTTCTTTGCAATTCTTAAAAGACTTAATCACCTTTTCCGAGCGTGCTGTAAACAACTGCAGGAGGTCTTTTTTTTTTCCCACTCACTACAAGTTCAAAAATGGTTTAAGGGAGCCTCGACTTCTTTTACAGGTTCATTTGTCTACCATGATATCTCTGTTCGTTTTTCAATAGTCTTTGTCAAAATGACTTTTGCATGTAAGGCAATCCATCTTTAATCTTTTCGAGGTGGTTTTGCGATACCGATTGATGTCAAACTCAAATTTAGCGAACCAACTCTTCACCTTTATATGCTGCACGTCAAAGGAACTTAAGCCTTACTTTCAATGCGAGGCTGCTACGAGTGACGTCGTCAAGAACAGTTTACTAATCTGGAATAACTTGAACGAATAAACGAATGCTTCCTTGCTCCTATCATGGCCTTTCCCGACCCATTACATAAGGCATTTGGCAAGGCGTTTCCCTGCTGTTCTGATTACATACTATAAAGCATGTTTGGTAATGATAGTAATTTTCTTACCAAATGAAAAAAAAGGAGACAGAGAGCGTTGCATTATATCGTGCCTACGCGTATGGGCGGGTTGTAGTTCTTTACGTCAAAACGATTTCACAGAAAATTACGATTGATATCTATAATTTTGATAAAGTGGTACGGACAATAATTTTCCATCTATATATAGCCGAAAAAAATGCGTAATATTCCGACTGGTCACACATTGGGATTACAAGGTACAGGGTGAACGAAGCAAACAATCTATATTAATGAATGGCCTTGTGACAAAACAAGATACATTAATCTGTAAAAGAAAGAAAAGACAGTGCCCCGATTGGGACTCAAACCCAGGACTTTCCGGATACTAGGCCGAGCACTCTAACCACTGTGCTACTGGGGCGGACCATGGCTAAAATGTGAATGAAGCAAACAGTCATCATTAAAGGCTGGCCTTTTTGAGAATACAATATGCAAGAAGCTTTAGATACAATGTATTTTGGATCACCACTGAAAAGACTGAACAGCTACTAAGCTCGGCTGAAGCCTGTAGCCAGGATTCACCAAGGGCGGATCCAGAATGAAGTCTTCGAGGGGGAAGCAAGATGATTTTTCTTCGTTTTCCTTGTATTTTTTTTCCTTGTATATTTTTTATTTTTTATTTTGAATTTATTTGCCTTGAAGGGGGCTGCAGCCCCCTCGGCCCCTCCCTTGAATCCGCCCTTGGGGTTCGCACCGTTAGTACAGTGGTTAGTGTGGTAAAACAGACAGAAACACTGACAATCATCAGAGGCAAGTGCCAAAATGCAGAGTTTAAACGGAAGTTTACATTACGCTCTGAGACGTGGTTAAAATGTTAATATGTTATACGTCTTAAGTAAGAACATGAAAACCAACATGCGCTCTGTGGATGAAAAAGTCCAAATTTACAACATAAAAAATATGTTCGCACTACAGCATGCAATGTTTCAGAGTGTGCACTCCGTTATGAAGCAAAGAGCAAATTTCAAAGCCGTAAAATCAATACAAGGACAACTAAAAATGGGGGAAAACGAAAAAAGAAAGCTGCCGTAGCATGTCCACAGGGAGAAAAACTTGTGGGTGACGGCGTAGTCGAAGCAAAAAAAAAAAAGCGAACCATAAGAAGGCGACAACTTCTGAGGTCGTGAAAACACGACGAGAAGTAGCAACACGAACAGGAAAACACGTTTGAGTGGTACTTATTGCCTGAAGTGGCTGAAATTGGTGACGTTATGTGTTTTCAGAAGGTTGACATATTCTCACAAATGAGTGTATAGGTGGTTTGCTTAATAAAATACGAAGAAATATGGATTTGTGAAATCTCGGGTAAAATGTTGTTGTCACGAATTTTTTGTGCGTCTTAGTTTGGAGTTTTGATTTGTGAGACGTCAACCGTTTCAAAATTCGCTGGCAATATAAGAAGCCGTGGAAGTATTTTGTGAACATGGTATATGCGAATGGTACGCCATAATTTGGTCTTGCCGAATTGGTCACAGACAGTTTGGTAAGGCCACGAAGGAAACAGTCTGCATTAAAGACTGGCCTTGTGAGGATACGAGATACACTAATCTGAGAAAGAAGAAAATGACAACTGCTCCGACTGGGACTCGAACCCAGGATTTCCTGCGACTGCGTGATAGACCAGAAACTCTTACCACTGCGCTACATAACGCCATTTTGGTATGGGTAAGGCCAGTTGGGTCCACGTTGTTGTAGTCCCAGACAGTTTGGTCGCAAGAAACTATTAATTTGGGAATTATGTGCATCAAAGCCCGACTTAGGGCGCGTTTACGCAACGACTCGCCTTTGCATTCTCGCAGCTAGAACTCAATGGGGATGGCAAAGGTGACATTGCCATGGTAACAACGGTAAATGGATTAGCTAAATTTGAGTAAATACTTGCAGTCTTATAATCCGTGCCAATAACATAAAAAATTCCTCATGACGAAACAATTTTCCCAAACACTTCTGAACTCACGTTATTTGCTGTTTTCGTTGCAAGGCGGCAGACATAAAACCGCCGCCATGTTGGAATTTGAGGTGATTTCTAGCTTCTAGCTGCGAGAATGCAAAAGCGAGTGGTTGCGTAAACGTGCCCTTATACGGGACTGGAACAACTTACACCATAAACAAGGCAGATGGAGCCCAAAATATTTTTAGCAATTCTTTAATAAGCTTACAAATTTTTTGTTAAAGGTTTTTGCAGCCGTGTTGTCGTTGTGAGTCCCTTGTCATTCCTTTCTCCAAATGCTTGATAATGGTTAAGAGATTCTCATCCCAAGAAGAAGTATGGGGATGGCGTGAGGAGCTGAACTTTCGAATTCGAAAAATATAAGTTTCAGAGCATAAAGATTACCAAGTCTATAAAGTTCAAGTAAACTTTTGCCCGGACATTTATCCCGACAAAAAGTTAATTTTGTTTGAGTTTGTGTGGAAAAAGTGCAAAGGGAGGACAGGACACAAAACTTACAATCAATGGCGATCAGTTAGTCTCCCCCCTTCCCACCCCCCAACTCCAAACTTTTTGAACAATTTTTTTTTAAACCGAACAGCGGGGAATTACGATTTTACAATAATTTTATTGGATTACATGGCATTCCCGTTTCTGCTTAGTTTGGAGTGAAAATTGTGCACAATTTTTTTTGTAGGTTAAAAGGCTACAAAAACAAAATAACACATTACTTTCAGAGTTTGTAGTCATATTAAAAAAAAGTATTTGGTGCCTTATCTGCCTTGTTTTTGGGGTAGTTGACCCCCCCCCCCACACACCCCTCCGCAACAATTACGGTCCGAAATTCTCATAATTTTAATATTACTTACTTAATAGTACCAAACTGGCCCTACAAAATTGTCTGGGACTAAATCTGCGGGACCCGATCGTCTTTCTCCGTCTGCGATAGCTCACCTTTTGTTAATATTTGGTTTGTAATCGAAAATCTGGGAGGTTGTGAGGTTTTAGCATGTCTCTGAGTGATGCGCGATTTTTTTTTCAAGTCGGACCTTGATATTGTAAAGTTCATTGGTTCAGTGGTCCTAAGTGGTTCAGTAACTCCTTTAATGTATTGCGGGCTAATGCAGTCTAGTTGGAGGTGGGGGGTTCTTAGTGCCAGTGAGCCAGCTGCAATTTATGTACGTGGTAAAGCCGTTATTTAAAAATTTGAAATAAATTGTATATTACAATCGCTTTGTTGACGATTCCACAGCCATCTGTCCCTCATGGCAACTTCATGCAATTTGTACAGCATTTAATTTCCCCCACCCAGCGCATAAATTCAGCCTGAAAGCTCCAGGACAAAAGTATATAGCTTTTTTCAGATGTACTTCTAATATGTCAAGAGTGGAGCCCATACTGTTGCGGCTTACAAGGACTATAGACAGTCCAATACACGCATCTAACCTAATTCTTGAGTTTTAAGTAGTGGTTTACTTTTACGATAAATCGGAGTAACAATAAAACTAAGAATATTCAGCAGGATTCAGTCCTATGGGGAACGGGTAGAAAGATAGTTTAGCTGTGTAGAGTCTGTTGGTCAATTGACATTCCCCATTCAGAGGTCGTGTAACGGTAAAAGTGTGAAGTGTGGATCGAATACACTTTCTCTTAGTCTAGTTTTAAAGAGTGTCAGTTTAATTATTGACGATCCCTATATACCAGGATTATTCATAACATCGGTTATACAGTACATTTTTGGTTAGGGTTGGTTATGGGCAGCTTGGTTCACGGGAACTCGGCACAAGCCCCCCCCCCCCATCCCAAAAAAATAAAAAATAAAAAATAAAACACCACTACAACACGCAATAGTAACAAGGGGTACAACTAGCTTGCGAAAACGAACGTCGGGATTTTCAAGTTTAAGCACCACCAGCTGGTCGTTATTTTTCGTTCGATTGCTTTCGTGCCAGGTTTCTTACAAACTTTAGCTCTTTCTAATTTAAGCACACAAGTGTAGACTAAAATACTACTGAACCAATGGAAGGGGTGCTTTCCAAATCCTTGATTTCGTCAAAACAAACTATAATTTCGTGATGACTTTATTTTCCGATTTTGAACTACTATACCACGTTGGAACCCTAAGATCTGAACATACATGCAAGAGCACAAACACACTCGAATCACTTAAAGGATGCCGAAATGCGTATAAAGGCTGATTCCCACCAAAATCGGAACGGAAAAGGAATAGGAAAACGGAAAACAGAAAACGGAACAAAAACTACAACCATTCCCACCGAGGTCGAAAGACTTAAACGATCAGCCAATGGGCACTAGCTGACCAGCTCGAGGTAATTAGAGCTTAACAACTCCCCGATTGGCTGACCGACAAGCCCTTCCCTCTTTCCCCATCTCCCTCCTCACCCTGCTTGCGTAGGCTGCAGTGGTTGGATTATTCCAGTTAATAAATATGCTTTGGAAACAAACATAGAAAAAGAAAGATAAAAGCGATAGTGCTTGGTTTCTAAAGTGAAATAACAACGGTAGGTCACGTAAGATCACTCTTCCTTCATATCATGCTGTCGTTCGTAGTTCTTGTGTCGTAGGCAGATACCCTAATTTTCCATGATTTAAACGCTATTTTAAAGGTTCCCTGATAGTCCTGCTGCGCAGTATAACGGCCACGAATGTGTATTTTTATGTTCATCGCGGCAGTTTGCTCTTTTAAAAATAGGAATAACCGCACTATTAGCACACTTCTTAAGTTTCAAAGCGCCGGTGGCCGCCATACTTCTTTTGAAGCGAGCGGGTTGTGTGGCCTTGGTGTCACGTGCATTGTATATGCGCGAGGCCATTGGCTGACCGATATGCACGTCGAAACGGAACGAATCGGAAAAGCTAACCGGCAGTCGGGAGCATTTCGGAACGGAAAAGTTATCGGAAAGCGTCTGAGCATGCGCATCGATGCACTTTTCTTTCCTTTTCCGATTCGATTCCGATTCTGGTTTTGGTGGGAATCAACCTTAATATAACAGCTTCTCAATTCGCCATCATTATCCCACAGTGCTTAGCGCGCATCATAGTGTTAGGTCACACAGGCTCAAGAAGTTGCCTCGTGCGATTGGTTGTAGATAATAAAAGGGTTTAAAGGGTTTAACGAGCGTTAACCACTCCTGGTCATCTGCCCGAAGCCCTAAGGCCCTATGTCTGCAACAGCCAGATTCCCAGGCGGTCACCCACCCAAGTATCAATCCAGCCCAATGCTGCCCAATGTGGGACAACAGTACAGCTTTGTTCAATAATACACATGGCCATTTAATGAAAAGCTTCCCAATAAATACGTTAATCTGATTTATTTAAAGTGTTTTGTTGGAATCTGTAGCTAACCAGCCGGCGCAAGGTCACTTCTTGAGACCGTGGTTAAACACTATGATGCGCGCTAAGCATTATGGGATAACAATGATGGCGAAATGAGAAGTTGTTGTCACATTTCGACGTCCTTTAAGTGATTAGGGTGTGTTTAAGCACTTGCATGAACGTTTAGGATAAAACTGATGGAACGGTTTAAAAGCTAAAGATCTAAGGATTCCAACGAGGTATAGTATGTCAAAATTATAGTTTGTTTTGACGAAATCCAGGATTTGGACAGCACCCCTTCCATTGGTTCAGGGATGGTTTAGTCTACACTCGTTTGCTTGGGGGCTTTTGCTGTTGTGAAAAAATGATGCGGGGATGAAATGTCGGTGCTGCTCGGATTGGAAAGAAGCCTGGAACGAAAGCAATCGAACAAAATTAGCATAGTTGGTGGTGTTTAAACTGAAAATTCGATGTACGGTTTTGCAGGTTAGTTTCCCTCTTGTTAGTATTGTGTGTTGTAGTGGTTTTTTTTTGTGTGTTATCTGCTTTTTTTTTGGCTCTCACTACTCATATTCTGTGCCGAGCCCCTGTGGTTTAGTTTAAGGAGATAACCATGGACATTCGATTCAGGCGGCGACAGCCGTAACAACTTAGAGCAATATACTCATTTCGTTACGAGAGGAGAATACTCCTATACGGACAGCAACAATCAGTTGCGTTAGTTAGTGACGTCATCATCAACTATGAGGGGGACAAGCGGGATGCAGGGACAAACAGCGGGGGGAAACAGGAGGAAACCCGTGTTGTTACTACGGTGGATTGTTGGGACAAACACCAATTTGTTTTAAACAACCGGTTATCGATTTTTAACCCACGGCTTCGACTATTTGCCCGGCTTGAGTATGCAAATAGGTCGAGGGCGGGGTCCGATCTTCCCAACGTACGTAAAAGGTTGCTACGAGGGTCAGAGACCGTGAAACAGAGCAGCACTACACCGAACGAAATAGACCATGTCATAATCTACACACACAATAATTCCATGAAACCGGAACTTCGGCTTTCCAACACCGGATACGACACACTACAACCAAGGTCGATATACGGTAAACTGCGCCCACGCCAGTGCCCATTCTTGTTTGGTTTCATGAAAGTTTTGTGTGGTTAGAAAAAATGTTTGTGTGTCCCAATAAACCACACGGTGCAATCGGGGGCAAACAACTATAGGGAGAGCGTGGGAGAATGAATTTCATGAAGGTGCATTGCATTAGCTGACATTAGCCGTATGCGGTTTGTAAAAATACCATGAATTGTTCAGGCAGTTTGCGACAGCGCAATGTTTATTTGCCGGCATCTTTGAACTCGAATGCGGACGTGCTTACCTCCCAGGGATATACCTCCCAGCGCCATTTTTACCGATCCTCCACATCAAGTACGGCCCCAAAGGTCTATTTCTTTACCGTTAGTCTTTCCCTTGCTAAAAATCCTTTTTAAAATTTGGCGTCTAGGAGATTTTCTGTTGAATATAATGGAACTTTATTTACTAACGACCCGTCACTAAATCATGCATTGCGCGCGTACAATAATCATGACGTTTCATCTCTGCGTGTACATCTACTAATTTTCTAATAATTACCATGAGGTCTAAAATCTAATAGACTAAAGCGGTAAAAATTATAATTAATTATTCCACTAGATCGCCGAAGCAAAATTATAAGACACTAGCCTAGAAAATTATAAATTGTGATTTTAAAATACGAGAATCATTCCGGTTTGTGACGACACAATCAATGGGGTAACGCTGGCTGAACTATTAAGCGCAATGCTAATTGAGACACTAGCTATGTTTTTCACTGCGAGGAACGAATACCATCTCAGTTGACCTTAGCTGTGGTAAATACGCGGATGTGATCGTCGCGTGGGTGTTGTGAGGCAGGCGGAAGGTTATAAGGCAGGCGGTATGTTGCGTTAAGCTACGATTTCCATCGCCATGTTGTGTGTGCTTCTGCAGTCCTTGTCAAGTGGTGCACTGGTAACCCTTCTGTGATGTTGCGTTGCGAATGTATGAGCTGCTAGCAGGGATGGCGAACCATTCTTTACACAAGTGCCAATAAAACAAAAATTAGCGTACAAAATATGCAGTGCGTGCCACATCAGTGCGACTTCTGCTCTTACTTCTCAGTGGGTAATTTTTCGATGCGCGGTTCGTATGTGCCTAGCTTCATTTCGATGCATGCTTCGCTGTTGTCTTCCAGGACGCAATTACGTGTGGTGGAATAGATAGCGTTCATGTGTGAGTCTATCAGTCTACTTGTTCGCAATAGTAGCCGAATTCAAATGTCGCTAATAATGCAAACGCCAACTTTTTCATGGCAGCAAAGTCGCAAAGAAGTTCGTTCCAACAATGAAAGTTGATCTGCTTTTGGTAGTATTAGCACTGCCGGCAAGCAGTGCATATTAGAGTTCGTTTGCGCACGAGAATTTCAGAAAATTGGACAGGAGGAGGCGGAGGCGGAATTAAATGTATTACCGGGGCCACGGCCCAAAGCCAAGCGCCCACTCTAATATTAATACAATACACTACCATGAAACCAACCGCACAAAGCAAACAGCATACAAAGCATACAAAACGCCGCTATTAACTCCTACCATGCTCAAACTACAGGCGGAGGCGGAGGCGGAGGCGGCGGAGCGGTTAACAATGTCAAAATGTTACAATGTTGCAACATGTAACAATAGGGTAACAGTAGGCGAGGCGCACAATATCGGATTATAGCTCACTCGAACAAGATGCAACAATGGTTGGGTGCCGGAAAACTAACATTGTCGTTGTTTGAGTTAGCTAGATCGTTGTGGCGAACCAAAATTAAATGGTCTTGATTTTTCCTTAAATCTTCAAGTTTTAAACCGTAGGGTGCGAAGTCTTTAATTTTGCGGCCTCAAAATTGGGCGGCCGACATGACGGAGTGACTTATTTACTTTTTCAATGCGGGTTTCGGGAAGCAAGTTGAATTGTTTCCGCAATTGTTGCCACGATACTGAAACAATCCAGAATCAACTACTCATCGAGATGACGCATGCTAAATCCAGAAATACGCTAATGTGTTACCATCAAATAATAATCATGCGACAAACCTTCGCCGGAACCTAAACATAAGTATCCATTTCTAATGTTCCGTTTTTTCGAAAACAAAAATCGGTGGACAGTGGACATATATAAAATGGAAGCGAAAAAAGCCAACAAATTAACTGAGCAAAAAACGGCTTCTCCGTTAGAAAAAAAAAACATTAGAGCTCGTATCCCCATACTCAGAGCCCTGAAGGTACACGAATAAAAACGGATTAGAGTTCACTCGAACGCAACGAACTATAATGTGTACTTCAATTCGCAAAACGTAAACCCACAAACACACACAAAATAGACGCCATAACCAGCAAAACACTACAAAATTGAAAGATAAAAATGCATACACAAAATGAACACAAATTATAGTTCGTTGCGTTCGAGTGAACTCTAATCCGTTTTTATTCGTGTACCTTCAGGGCTGTGAGTATGGGGATACGAGCTCTAATGGTTTTTTTCTAAACGGCGAAGCCGTTTTTTACTCAGTTTTTTTCTTTACAGGCCGTTTCTGTGTTGAGGTCAGATCTGCTTCTCTCTTGAATAATGTCATTCAATTCTTGAACATGCTATATACATCATACAGTCTGCGGCCTTGCAGTGCTGGAAACACCGGTTCTCGTCAGATCACCGAAGTTAAGCAGCATTGGCCCCGATTGGTACTTGGGTGGGTGACTTCCTGAGAATCCATTCCGGGTGTTGCAGACATGGGGCCTTAGGGCTTCGTCGGGCAGATGACCGGGTGCGGTTAACGCTCGCTAAAACCCTTTGACCCTTTTACATCATACAATCAGTTCTGACAATGCCCGAGAGTCTCGCATTTCACTGAAGCATCACGTCACATCAGCAATGGACTGCTCCCATTGTTCATAATAAATTGTTCGTGATGTTTGTGGGCCCATTGTTCGTAAACAGAAAAAGAGAAGGGGAGGAAAAAAGCAAAAACTGCCGTGCTGTAACAATGTATACGTGTGTTTATTTTGTTAGGGAAAAATATGTCATTGTGCACGAATTTTTCGAAATACTCGCGTGCCACCAGAAAAGCCCCTGCGTGCCACCTTTCGCACGCGTGCCATAGGTTCGCCATTCCGGTGCTAGAGTTTCAGCTCCCTGGCAACACAGTTCTACCACATTTCTAATCTCGGATAACTGCTTATCTGCATTGTTTTCGTCTGTAGCAAAGAACCTAAGGTTGTTAAAGAAGGGGTTGAGGAAAAAATGGTTCTCGTCAGTTCACTCAAAAATCTCTCACGAACCGGTCAAGACAAGGCCGATCGAAACAAGCAACAGGTTTCAACCTTTATTCGTAAGTTAAGGGACAAAATATGGCGTCAAAAAAGTGAAGCGGCAACTAAGAGCCACGACAGAGATGACAATACATTCAGTACCGCTACAATATTACGATAACAGAGCGTGCCTTAACATAGATAAAAGCCCATTGAGAAATGGGAGGTAATGCACAAATAAATATTGTGCTGAGATGATAAGCTCACACAGTATTGTCTCTATAAGGCGCGGGACAAAATTAAGGAATTCGCGGTACCAGGAGAAGTAGACAGACGGCTCTCGAGGGATTTCTTACTCCTGATGTGCCTGAAAAAACTGGAGTGAGGCCGTGCGTGTAATGATCGTCTTCAAGAAACGTGTGTGAGTAGGAGGAAAAAATTGGGAAAGGTTTTCATTTCTCATGCGGCGGTTTACTCATCCATGGGGATAGATGGGGTTGTTCTCTGGGGACAGCTCTCTTGAAATAAGTCATCGGTTTACAGCGTGGTCGGCTCCCATGATTTGGACGACGCAAGGGTTTTGGTACTCACAGAAAGCCGACAGATGCAGCACTAAATCGGGAATGATAGGATAAGAGAATAGTTTTGTGTGATGCGTAGGAATAACCCGATTCTACGTCAAATACACAGGATAAAATTATTGGTAGGAGAATCCCAAAATGGTGCCGGCCCGAAGAAAATACAGAAAAGTAGGCTTAAAGAGAAAAATTACAACACGGGAAGCAGGCTGCACACACGTCAGCCCAATCCGACACAGGTAACGACAAAGAAAGAGACATTCAGGAATTGAGAGCGGGAGACAACATTGGGAAGGAAAGGATAGCGAGGGAGGAAAGAATACAACTCTATAGTGTAAAAGAGCAGACGTATATTACGTCACAGACCAACACCCATATCAATATATACATCCAGGAAATAACTGCTTTCAGTGAGGATATCCAGTTACGTCTAAACTAGCCTTAGAATAGCTCGATTTAACTGCTATCCACGGCGAAACAGTTAGTAGACGATTGCCCGTGTATCATTAGTTTTGATTGGCCGAAGCTCACGATGAAAGAACACAACAGCCAATCAAAACTAAGCTCTCAACGAGCTTGGGCCTACTGAGTCATTCAGTGTAAAAGAAACAAAGCACTTAAATGTGGTAATAATTAAAGAAAAGCAGCAAAGTGCACATTTAAAAAACACTAAAACTCGACGTTTCGAACTAATCAAGCTTCCAAACGTTGAGTTTTAGTTTCGGAGTTTAAGGAGAAACAACGGGAGCTGTCGCGATCTTGCTCTCTGTTCTGCTCTCACCAATTCTGGCTAATAGTATATGATCTTCTAAGTGACCAAGTTTTTTTCTTACAAACTTGAATGTCACCAGCAGTGTATGAATAAAAACGATTTAAGAACTCATGACTAAATTGTTCAATAGCATTTGACCAAATCAGTAGCTACACTCGACCCTTTAATTCGTAGCCGTGTGTTGCGTTATTCTGCTTAGACTCGAACCAGCATCAGAGATGGTTTTAGATTCATTAGTCAACCGATTTGTCGATTCGGCTACCATCACATGAACATCATCCCGTTTTAAAAACCATTGTAAGCTGGATGCATTTGGTAGTACACAAATTCTCGCCTTAATAGTATCCAACACTCCTTACCCTCAATAGTATCCTACACTCTTTATCCTTAATAGTAACCAACACTCCTTATCCTTAATAGTATCCAACACTCCTCTTTCCTAACGTAATTCTTTATCAGCTCCTGATGTCTCCTATATCAGTGGTGCGCACAGGTGGGGGCAAGGAGAGGCATTGCGTCTGCCTAGGGGTGGCACGATAACCGATAATTCGATAATATCGCGATAATTTTTTTTGTCGATTATCGTATCGCACTTTTTCTGATTTATCCAATTATCGTGCAAACCCCGATGCTTAAATTGTCGTATATCGGAAACCGTAATAGCTATAAATAAGCTAGAAATTACAAGGGCTTTCCAACCAAGTGTGCAATACTGCTGCTAGCCATTTTTAATGATTGAAGAGTTAGTTTAATGCAGAATATATTTAAGCATTAAGTAGCAGCACAACTGTTGAATTGTGTCTACATGGTGAGGAAATAATGAACAATGGCACGTGCATTTTCATGTCTACTGGCCAAATTGCAAGTGCCACACAATCCACACAATTCACATTCGTGAAGGTTGCACTGAAGGCTTCAGCCAAGGTTGTTTAGTTAACGAAATTACAATGGATATTTCAGCCCCAAAATTTGTTTTATCGAGATATTATCGATTATCGCGATAATTTAAAAAATTCATTTGTGTATCGTGCCATCTCTACTCCTGCCCTTTTCGGAAAATGCTCTTTTTTGTAAATAAAATGGCCTTTTTGTGCCGACAGTTGCTGGTGTGGCAGTTCCTGAGAAAAGGGCCTAAAGGCCTAAAAAAGGCCTGAAAAGGACAAAAGGCTAAGAAACGGTAAAAACAGAGAGCAAAAAAAAAAGTCCGTAGAAAGAAATGTATACCAAAACTTAGTGTCCTGTTACTAAAAGTTGCCCCTGCCCTCTCGGGGTCTTTGCATGCTACTGTCATCTATTAATTTAGATTTCAAACGAATACAGTAAACTTTACTTCACTGTTTTTTAATTACATGTGTGCCTTAGAGTAAATGTAACAAACTAGCAAATTTCAAAAATATAAAAGAAAAAAACAACAAGATGAAATAACGTCAAATTTTAGTTTTGATGGGTACACAACTACCCCCCCCCACAAAAAAAAAAAAACGAGTACAGCGCGGTGTTATCAGAATGCAAATTGTTTTCATTATTTTGAGTATTGCGTTACATGATGTGTTGCGTAGACCTATTGCACTGAGATGTGAATTGTTTTCTACATTGCACTGCATGTCACGTTGTTTTGATTTGGGTGGAGAGAAGAACGGATTCTCGTAAAAAAAAATCGCCACTCTTTGTAGTCCATCTGATCAGAAATAATATTTATACTTATACAAAGCTTGGTCATCCTCTTTTACCCACGAAACCAAAACAAACTAAATTAGGATCAAATTCCTCAAAGAGCGTTTCACTGACGTCATTTTATTTCTTCTCGCCCCCGCAGGTACCAGTGTTTGCCAGGACGAGTCTATTCGGACGGATAGAGAAATGACCAGGGACGGATCTCATCGCGGGGGTTGAGGCGCAAGACGATGGCAAAGACGCCCCCGCCTACAGTTGCCATGACCAACTTGGGTGGAGCAGCAGGGGTGTGAGGGCAGCATGCTGTATCCCTGGCCGGCCCCGCCCCCCACACTCAACACCCACCCCTCCGTAGCAGCTGGTTGGCTGACCCCCGTCTTCCTGGCGATTTTGGTGGCACCAGCATCTGCGGCCCGGCCCGTCAATGTCAGCGTCAGTATTTTACTGTTTGACGAAAAAGCCTGCCATGCCAATTCTTCCCTGCTTCGCGACGGGGCCGAACTGGCAGTGGCCCGGGCACAACTGCCCCCTGCCCTACGACTCAATGTGGACTTCGTGCAAACAGAAGGTAACATAAATTTGACATGGCGCATTCAAGTCAAAAAAACTTAAAATGAACTCGTATAGTTGTGCAGTAGTGTATGTAACGCTATGAACAAACCAGTAATTAATAGCAAATCGCTGCATAAAAGACGGGAAAGCCAAAGGCTCACAAGAAATAACTAAATACAGATGCAAACCTATTTACGTTGCCTTTTGGACTTATATGTAAGACTGCCTGAGCGGGGAATCGAACCCAGGACCTTTGGAACCAAAGG
>JAHWFP010187335.1:0-33314 GCA_023313725.1 Lithobius niger | reverse complement strand
AAAATGAAGTAATTAAAGTTGGCATCAGTTAGGATCCTCAGAGGAAATTATAAATCAACAACGACAAAAAAAAAAAAGATAATGTTAAAAAAAATTTGCCAACAAGAAGCGTGTTAACTAATATCCCCTGTCTACAATACCACGGAAGGTTTTGCGGGAAAACCACGCCCCCCCCCCCATTTTTTTTTTTTTTATCCAAGAGTGTATAGAAGACGGAACTTTTGCTCATCACGCTGAATTTCTGTTGGGTCTGGGTTCCATGGGACTCAGCCAAGGTGGCGAATGGATTAAACAGGACGGAAAGCCAATGGCTCAGATGGCTTAAATAAATACGGATACAAACTTATTCACGTTGTCTTTTGGACTTATATATTAGATTGCCTGAGTGGGGAATCGAACCCACGACCTTTGAATTCAAAGGCCGAGGTCCTACCGCTGTGTCATACTAACACGGCGTAATGTCAGTATGCTCAACGGTAGGACCTCGGCCTTTGATTGCAAAGGTCGTGCATGGGTTCGATTCCCCCCTCATGCAGTCTCACATATAAGTCCAAAAGGCAACGTAAGAAGGTTTGCATCCGTATATTTATTTAAGGTGGTGAATGATCCGATGCTCCACTTTATCGCACCGGTATATAATCGAAATTCGTGTAAATGTACACTCTGAAGACGATGTGCACTGACAGTATACATCACTGTGTACTTGCTCAGCCTCCACACGAACTGTGTAGAGGAGCACACAATTTGTGTACGGGTAGTACACAAGCTGTGACGAGAATGTGTACTGTCGGTACACAACTCGTGTAGAGGCTGAATAGCTACACATTGATGTGTACTGTCAGTACACATCGTCTTCAGAGTGTACACCATCGCAGTGACAATAGGGCAGTGACACAACGTTGTGTAGTTGTATATAACTCTATGGTGGAGCCAGTAACTGGGATAGCTGCAAGAGTCACTGGAGGGGGAAAAAGAATGGCGTCTTACTGAAGACAATACTGTTAAGAGTGGTTTCTTAGGCCTATAATGCGCGATTTTTGTTGCTGACATTTTTAAGCAAGTGGAATGTTTATTTTCCAATTACAACCTAGCAGCATAAGGGATTGGGGAAAACAACGTTTTTTTAAGGCTTCCGCTCAAAGCACTGCCTTGACTAGAAGTGCCGTTGTTTAACCCTCCATTTTAATCTAGTGCTCCTTGCAGCTCTTGTAGCCAATATGACGTCACATGACGCTGCTCTATAACGTCATATTATTTTACTATATAACTCAATGCTGGAGTCAGTAACTGGATTAGCTGCAAGGGGCACTGGACGGGAAAAAAGAATGGCGTCTTACTGAAGCCAATGCTGTTAGAGCGGATTTCTTAGGTCTAAAACGGACGATTTTTTTTCGATTGGCTGGCAGTTGCTGAAATTGTTAGCCAGTGGAATCTTTTCCGATTACAACACGTCAGCATAATGGATTGGGGACAACAACCTTTTTTTAGGCATAAGAAATCCGCTCTCAAAGCACTGCCTTGAATAGAAGTGCCGCTCTTTTTTCCCTCCATTTTAATCTAGTGCCCCTTGTAGCTATCTCTCTAGATGCTAGCAGTATGGCGTTGTTATAGCAGCTTTAGCTTTAGCTTTGGACGCGCACCCAGCCGTAGCCATGGCATCAGAAGGAGAGAGGGACAATTTTGCTAGGTTAATTCCATCCGACATTCCTATGTTCTTTTACACGCCACAATCGACATGAAGACATCACAGGTTCCTTATCTTCCCGGAAATGCTAAAGGTGGATGAGGCCGGACTCGAACTCGGGACCTCTGGCACATGAGACGATCATGCTAACCATCGGGCCACCATGCCCCCTCCATGACTATTAGCAGCACAAGACTCATACAAGTTTTTTCAGCTATGGGTGATAATCCACTCCACGCAAAATCCTGAGCAGTTAAGCGATTGAGATGTGTCCATTTGTTACTCATGGGGAGGAAGAAGCAGGTTAGGGGGAGCGTACTATATCTGAATCGACGCTAGTCTGCCCTCCTGCGTTAACGTAGACAAGCACATGTTTGTTCCGTTCTGTTTAGTTTCCTGCTTTCCGCATTAGCGTACACGTTGGGGTATACATGGTGAGTCAAACGTATCGACCAGTAGAGTTTACAGCCGCATGATTTGGTTTAGCCGCCAAACAACCATCGATCGCTGATCACCACGAAGGGGGCCACATATTAAGATCATTAAGGGGTGCCCCACGACACTGCCCCCTTAAATAAATTTTCTACTTCCGGTTCCTTTAGGAATATGGCATTGGTCCCAATTTGAGGTATGTGCGGGCAGTTAATTCATGGTGAATGCAGAAAACAGCATGTAACTCGGTCAACAATAGCATGAGCTATGACCAAAACACGTTAGTGCAAATGATGGCTTCAGTGATTGAAATAATACCCTGCGCCCTTGTGTGAATTGGTTGGTTGCGTGTAATAATTACAGTAAGGAATCGCAAACGTAACGATGTTGACGAAGTGTGCGGCTAGGACATGTTTGTGCACATGTTTGTTGCACACGTAGCCACTGGCATTCGACCTAAAGGAACCGGAAGTGGAATATTTATTTAAAGGGGGGCAGGGTGGGGAGCAACCATTCTTGATCTCAATACCTATTTCCCTGAGTGTCCAAGAAAGGGCTTCTTTCTTGCTCACTGATTTCGGGAAGGGAGGCACCAGTCACTAGTTGACGTAGACAGTACGTTTCTATGGCAGACAGCACATTTGTTGAAATATTTGTTCGAACCTCGACAGGCGCTTCAAGGTTGAACACCAGTTTGTTACATGCACTACAAACACTTGCACAAACATGTGCTAGCCGAACCCTTATCAATTTCGTTACGTTTGCTATTTCCCCTACTGCACTTTATTACATGCAATCAACCATTTCACAAAACTGCTCAGGGTACTATTTTATGCACTGACGCCAACATTTGCACTAACGAGTTTTGGTCATAGCTCATGCTATTGTTGACCGATTTACATGCTGTTTTCTGCATTCACCATGAATTAACTGCCCGCACATATCGCAATTGGGACCAATGCCCTATTCCTAAAGGAACCGGAAGTAGAAAATTTATTTAAGGGGGGCAGGGCCGGGGGGCACCCCTTAATGATCTTAATATACGGCCCCATCCGTGGTGACCAACGATCAATGGTTGTTTGGTGGCTAAACCAAATCATGCGGCTGTAAACTCTACTGGATCGATACTTTTGACTCACCCTGTATATTAAAGTGCATTATCAATAGGCTTATGCTCAACAGTTTGGAAGTTGTGAGATAAAAAACAATCTGTAACGCGATTTTGAGCCACTATTTTCTATTTTTATTAACTGGTATAAAATCATGTATATAATTAAGTCGTTCAGCCGAATTTCAGAGAATGTTCCTATCAAATTTCATTCGAATCGGGTCAATCGTTTGGCCGTAAATCGTAGAATTAAAACAGGATTCGTTGTCCTACGACTTGACATGCACGCGCATGCTAATACTGATGAATTGAGGATATTTCTTCCTGGTTGAGATAGCTGACCCAACAAAATGATAGATGCATGTGATCTGACTTATAAAATGGCAATAATGCGGTACAAAAGCAGGAATTTGGTTCAAATCGAGAACAACTAGCCTACCCACCACACAAAAATTAATTCATGTGGGGACGGCTTTGTACTGGCGTTCAATGTGAAATCTGATCTTCAACGTTCAAAATGTGCTGCTAGTTAATGGCTAGTTGTCCGACAGCTCTCATGTTAATTTGCATATCACACTGCCGTACTACTGTAGTACAACACGGACGCCACACCTTTTCTAGTTAGCTACCGCGAGTGTCACGGGAATGGCGTGAGTGGGCGAATAAGTAACAAGTTATTATTCCAACTGCTATTAGTTTTGTTATCGGCGTCCGTTACAACGGCGTGTCCTTTGACCATGCTTTTTACGAATTAAATCTTGGTTCTTGAATATTTAAAAATAAAGTCATCTCACTACAGTTTCATATCTCTTCTTGTGTATTCAGTGAGTGATAATAAAGTACCACAACCACCAAAAATAAAGAGCTTACGTTTAATAAACCTTGAACCAGCAAAAACAAAAAATATTAACCATGCCGAGCCACAAGTTAAATCAAATAACCAGAAACACAAAAACTGCCAGGGCAGGCGTGAGAAATTAGTGATGACTAGTCAACCAGTAAATAAAAAAGTGTGGTCCTGGTTTAATTATTTGTGTAACTACTATTGAAAAAGAAAAGAAGTGATATCATTAAAAATCAAAACTGGTAAAAAGGCCGCCAAGCCGAGAACGATACGGACCTTAAAAGAAGTAATATCAATAGACAAAAATAATCGCAAAGTTCCATCCCGCCGACTAAGACTCTAGGCTACTTTTAAATGAACAATTTGAACGTTGCTATACCGAGAGTAGCAATGGTAAAATTTTTCATTTAACCTTTGAACTATTAGTCGGTGGCGTGTAACTTGGCGAATATTTTGGTCTGCTGATATCACTTCTTGAAGGCCCGTACCATTCTCTACTTAATGGCCGCGTTACCCGTTTTGGCTTTTTGATAGGATACGGTTCAACTGCGATGTAATTGCGTTGTGTATGACGTGGAATTTTGAAAGTTCCAATGTGTGGTCAATTGCTTGTTGTTTTGTTTGTTTTTTGTTTGTTCAGATCTTGTTTATCAATGAAATGGGTACGATGTATAGATTTCTGGGTACCTATTCCGTCCTATAAACTACATCTTAAATGTAAAAAAAAAAAAGTACTATCCGTCGTGTAAGATGTAAACAGAGAAAAAAATTTTGTAAAGAACTTTTTACACTATAGTTTATAGATTCTGTAAACAATATGTTAAACTGACATAGCCCTGCCAGTATTTCTCTACAACTTGTTTAATTGATTACGAATTTTTGTACTAAAATTAAATTCTTGACTTATGTAAATAGTCGTTTCCTTAGTTACCTTTTAAGCGTACCGTATTGCATATATGGAAAATTGCTATTACCGTCATACGGTGCCACATATACGCACCAAAAAGAGGGTACATTTTCATATTCAGTTTGTTTGTTTAGCCGCCTGGTGCTGATATGGTCCCCCCCTTTTGGATTGTAGATGGTCCCCCTTTTTTGAGATGGTATCGTAGTTGGGGCTATGTCATAGTTGACTACATTTCCGTTCGTAGCTCAAGAGGTAACAGGTCGTAAGTTATTACATTTTTATTAAATTTACAATTCAAAGATTCGTGGAATTTTTGTTAAGCGTTATATTCGTTGTTGCGAAATTTCAACGAGGCCAATAGCGAAAGCAGCTTCCCTTCTAACCAACTGTGCAGCTTCTATAGCTGCAGAGATAGTATAGCGACATTGTCGGATAAACACAGCCTAAGAGTGAAACTGTAATTCGACGTCGGCTTCCCTGCCACACGTTTGGGATTGCAAGTAGCCAACTTCTTTCAGGCAGTTTTTTCTGCTTCCATATATGGGCCTACCAATTAAACGACGGTCCTTCAAAAACCACAGCTATAAGCAAGGGATTCAACTCAGTAGTGCAATCTGCAGCAAAAGTCTCCTTTGAGTCTGTTTGACCACAACATGCCGATTACGGCACACGCTAGTGTATTGCCCGTCGAGTGAAAACAACACCATCTGTCCAGAAAAAAACGTACATTTGCGGGGACATGTTACACCTCGTATTTTAAAAATGAAAGTGGTTTACGTATTTTGACCAATTTGGGGAAGAATGACGAAGAAAACAGTTGAAATTCCTCATGAAAATGTGTATTTTACATGTTCAGAGACTCGGATGCATAATGACGAAATAAGAAATGCAGTAGCATATTCGTTTAATGGAAGATTTTGCGGCGCCACCATTCGATACGAATGATAACAGGAATACGTTAGGTTTATAGGAGAACTTTAACCTGGGAAGTGATGTGACTCATCTAATAAATACAATGGTATATAATGAAACTTTGAATGATTCAGTAAGAATAGTATTTTGCCCACAGTTTTCAACAATACTTAGGAAGATACAGTCAAGGATGGCAACAATTCTGAGGCTATAGCGAGGAGATCTGTTGCCATCCGAGTTAGTATAAATCCCGTATCCTTCAAGGCATTGTTGCAAACTGTGGGTATAAGTAACAGTTAAACCCACGGTTTGTAACAATGCAGAGGAGCCTATGGGATGGCATTATACTTTGTCACGATGACAACAATACCGAGACGTGGCGGAGGAGATCTGTTGTCATTTGAGAGGTTTTGTAAATCCTATATCCTTCGAGGCATTGTTGCAAACCGTGGGTTCACCGTGCAAGGCTACCTATACGTAAAGACTTAACGCTCGGTTTCACGTAGCATGCTAGACGCGTCGTCCAAGCGTTGCGCTGAACTGAAAGCGCGAAGAACGAAAAACCCCAATCGTAGTATTGATTAGTGTTAGCGGGATGCACAAAAACGTGATATCTTCTCATTATTAGATTTACCGGTGTTGCAGCGCTAAATGAACATTATTTTACGGTAACGGTGACTATCCTTGAAGTCTTCGGACGATTTACTGCTACGTCAAAGGATCGTTTAACACATTTTTAATGAGAAATGAAAACGCCGTAGCATACAGTACAATACACACGTACCTTGGTTGCTCTTCTGCTTGAAATTCATGAAATTAAATCTCCGGAGGCTTTGTTTTGTCGTCGAGTGAACAAAGAGGTACGTAGCATAAAGCCATTGTTGTTAAACTTTAATAATTTGGTGTCAATGCAGTGTTTTAAGTTTAAAATCCGCCTATCGCGTGTCACACGTACCTTTCACAGTTCAGTCCGCATGTCATTTATGGGGTGTAAGTAGCGCGACTGGTGGCAGAATCGGTGGCTAACTGGACGACGCGTCGAATTTCTAACGTTAAGCCTTTACGTATAGGTAGCCTTGCACCGTGATTTGTACCCATGGCATATGTAATTAGTTTGCATTATTAGGCTGGATAATTACGTTGACGTGTACCGCGTGCATGACGGCAAAAATCATTGCTAGATCTTAGTTTGTTTTGTAGTTGTTTGTTTTTGTTTGTTTGTTTGTTATGTTGCAATATCAGTAGATAAGTAGCGGTGTATCCTCCGGATAAGCGTTTCATATCCTCTAGATGTTTTCATTTCCTCCAGATATTTAACAATCTATGGTCGTAACAATGACAAATACATTCCATTCTGTGACAAATACACTCATAGTTTATAACAATACACCATGGGTGCAAAAATGTATGGATAAAATCAAACGAATTAATTGCAGGCAACTGTATCACCCCAAAATAACACAACAAATTCTTTGAAGAAAAATTAAACTGCCTTAAAAAAAACATAAACAAAATTCTCTTTGTAGCACAACGGTTTTCACTGCAGTCCCCGGACACGGTTACGGGAGATTGTTTATTCAACAAATTATTGGTAATAGCTGTTCAAAGAATAAAACTCGGCAGAATTCTTAACTTCCTTCATACCAGAACGGCAGTGATAAACGGAAAACACCACGTTCATAGCCGAAAAAATAGTTTGTTCCACATTATGTTTGCAGGAAACTGACTGTATGACGCCACGATTCCTTCCATTATGAGTGCAAAAAAACATGCAAATATCCCATGCGTAGACTCGAACAGTAACTGTCTAGAGTCTACAGGTGGGATATCTACATGCTTTTCACTCATATTGCAAGGAAACGTGGCGTCATACGGTCAGTTTCCTGCAAAAAAAATGTGGAGCAGACTATAGCTTTTGTGGTGATTCCTTGGAAACCCGAGTAAAGAAAGCCAAGTGGTTAGTGCTTGGTTTCGTAACCAAGAGAATGCGATAACAAAACTTCGCAACCGATCTCTGTACACGTGGTACTTTGAAAAATAACGGTCCTTCTGCGTACGTCCATGAAAGTCGAAGCGAATTAATTTTGCTAAGCAGAAACTTAACATGTGCTTCGCTTCAATCATTAAACAGGATAATGCTTGTGCCTCGTTTGATCATCTCACGTTTGGTCGGTGACTGGAAAAGATCGCTGGAAAATTCCTGGAAGTCAGTGCCTACCATGTAACGTGAGAAACCAGCAGCCTCCTTCAGCATGTATGGGATTTATTCTGTCCTATATTATTTCGGTTCCCTTACGAGATCGGATGTTTCCCGATTCGAAACTCCGGGTTTGCTCCTTCCTCCCCTGACTAGATCTCTTTTTTTCCTTCTAAAACGTAAAGTGAAAGTGAAAAATTGTGCCCGTTCATACATACGAGCGTTAATTTGCTTCACATGACAGAAGGATCCAAACAATTTATTTTTAAAAATCGTGCTTCTAGATCTGGCTCCTCTAGTTTTACGTGAAGCAATACGTTAACCCATTTAAAAAAAAAAATATTATTTCATCGAGTGACTGGAATAATGCGTTACGCGTCGTTTGCTTGAAGATTTCTTTTCTGAAGACCTCTTGATCTTTCGATCATCCACTTCTTTTGAAGTCGCGAATATCTCGCAAAGTGGATTTTGGAATTCTGCCTTTGATGGGTTACGCCCTCCGTTATGACGAGACCTTCAATGCTATCATTTTTGAAGTAGACGGGGAAAAAAAAAACACTTTTTCACCCTTGTGAGAACAGATTAAATTTTTTTTCGGCAGCGACTTGTAGGGGATTTGCAGTGTAAATAATGACCATTCGTCTGCTATCCATTCTTCGGCGCGACCTCGCATTAATTCAATGGAGCCTCAAGTTGGAGCTAACTCTCCGGGCAGAGACATATGATTATTTGCCGAGTCATCTCTAGGGTTTGCAATCTATCGAGGGAAAAATAACATGAAATAAATTACGAAGGTGAACAAGAAAATATGCACGTTGAGAGATATAGCCTACGGTAATGACAATAACTGAAGCACACCGCGTATAGAAGAGGAGAAAAAAATACTGGTGGTTTTAAAGCCAGACTATTGAAGGACTATTAATGAAATAAATACAGATGCAATATATTTACGTTGCCTAACCTAATCCGCCAACTCTACTATTGCTAACAAGAATATATATACTGTGTTTTTTTTCTCTTGGTGGTAATTACAGAAAGTCACCAACACAGTTAAAGCCAGCATTTACCGTGTCCGAAAAAAACAACAAGGCCTGGACAGAAACAGGAAAAACTGGAATATACTTGAAAAAAGGTCGATACTGCAAAATATTGAATTGTACTTGAAATCTAACATTGGTCTTGGAAAATACTAAAATTCTTAATTACGATAAATTAACGTGTTGCCTTTCCCAGCATTATGTAGTTATTTCGAAAATATTGCTGCTTTTTAACTGCTTATGCATTTTATGCATAAAAGCAGTTTTTGAAATACAGTCGGGTGAGAACGGGGCTCGCGTCGTGGGCTATTGTCTAGTGACGTCACTTCCCACTCGAGTTTATTCGAACGGTTCATGAGTATCACTTATTAGCGTTAGACCGGAAGTGCCAGAATATCGCCGATTAACCTTGATTTTTGATGAGCACACGTACATCCCAGCAAATTGTAGGTTTTGGTATTGAACAGTTTATGATTCAATTATTAGCATATGAATGGGTCTAGGTCCTTGACCAAGAATTTTTGCCAATTATACTTCATATGGAAAAGAAGTTGAACCGGAATTGGACTAGTTCGTTTTGCGTTTTGACAACATCGCACGTAAAACGGAGTCCTATTCTGGCGTTCTTCTTTGGACGAACCAATAAAAAAAAAAAATGGCGGCTACTTTGTGCTTTGCCGGTAACTGTCCCAGTATTCCACGCATATTGAAATTCGGGTAGTTATATCGAAGAAATATCGGCTCCTGCTAATCAGGTAATCACTGTATGATTGGTGTAACAGTTGTGTAGTACCAATTCGATAAATATGTGAGTCCGTTTCGCGAGCAACGGGGTAGTGCGCTCTAGGAGGAGCACCGATATTTCCCTGTATGATGACGGATTTGGAAGGTAGCGCTACACTTTAATAAAGGCAGAATTCCAAATTCATTCTACGATCACTTTCGATAGAAAAATAAAAAATAGAGAGCTTTGTCTTTCGTCTGTTAAGATAATTTAGCTGTAGAAGAAAATTAGAAATTGGCTGCTCATTAATGTAACTCGTCTTGAATCGTGCACCTTTTTCCTTAACTTAAAAGCTAACGCGCATTATGTTTGAATAAAGGATTGCTCATCCTAACCGACTGCTCCCCCCCCCCCAACAAAGCAAGCTATCAAACGAGAGACTTCTCCCTCTCATCTCAACTATGTCAACATTTCCACAAAGGCAGGGGTAGTTTGTTAGTTTATGCAGTTATACTTTTCATCTGGCATCCGGTAAGGTGGTGGCGGTGGGAGGGGGGGATGCTGGAGTCGGCCGATTGCCTTGGGGTCTAGACTAGGATCAACGGATTAAGGGGACATTTTTTTTACTCCAAGCTGTGCCAAAATATAATTAATTTTTTTCATTCATTTACATTTTGTTTTATAAATCGTAAGTATTTCTGACTGAGGTCCATTTTTCAGAATGAGAATTATTTTGGGGGTGTGATGGGGGGGATGGTGATTGTTGCCCCCCTCCCCCTCCTCCCCTTCCAAAAAAATCGACCATGATCGTATTGCCTGCCTGAATGTTTAGACCTATTTAGTAGATTTGTATTACTGGAACCTTGTTGCTCTTTTATTATATTTAATAATAAGAGCGTAATCGGAGCATCGGTTATGATGGCTTCTACGCGTAGCTATTGTATCCTCCGTTCTTCAACTGCCCCTTTACTTGTCCGAACCACTGTCATCCACTATGAGCCGTGGGCTCATGATTTTTCAGCATAAGCAGTTATTGTATTTATTTAAATTCTTGTTTTTTTTCCGAAAATGTAGCTGCTTTTTTTTTGTTGTTAACTCGATGAAAAAGTCACTGAATTTAGTTAGGGTAGAAACAGGGATGTTTAAGACCTATGACCTAATTTCGGGGCCACAGCGCCCATTTTCACAGAAGAGAAGAAAACGGAAAATCGAAAGCTAAGCCCTTTAGGAGGGTTCGCAATAGGCGTCGCCTGAAGGGATGGGAAGGGTTTATAAAATGTATTACCATCTGTTATGCTTGCGGAGGGGGCGGGGAGGGGTTAGACAAAATGGTACGTAACATTCCTATTTTCGCTGAATTGGCTGTTAAGTCGCTGGCTTGCAACCGCGGTCCTTATGTATACGCCTCAACATCAACTTCCATGTTAAAAGTCAAACTTTGAAACTCTATAGTTTCCTCCAGAACTGACCAACGAAATTCGGTATTTGAGGTCGTGTCTGTTTCGCTACATTAAAATAGTAACCTCAACAATCGAACCGTTTGGCCTCCACAGCATAGCAATTTCGTGTTATTGTTGGGAGTCATTGCCCTCGCTAGTACTGTGATGCACCCAAATCGTGCACATCAAGCTAAAAGCATGAAATTTGATACTCACGTCGAAGTAGCGACGGAACCCTTTCAGATACCGCCCCCAGCGCTATCCTGTGCCCCCACTTGGCCTACCTCCATGAGGGTGATGACCAATAAATGCTTACTGATCGTGCTAAAAGATTGAATTGTGGTGGTGGTACACAAGTCATTCTCAGCAGTTCACATCAAACAAGCCGCCCCCCCCGGGGGGGGGGGGGGGGCAGGGGGGGGCACAGCGAGCTAAAAGGATGAAATTTAGCACACCAGTTATTCTTAGCATTGCAAAACGAACTAGCTAAGGAACCCCATCAAGATAATCCCCAGGGGCCCCTGTGCCCCCTCCATGAGGCTTCACCAACAAATTCTTGCAGATCCAAATAAATGCATGAAATTTGGAACACGAGTCATTCTTGGCAACACAAACCGAACTAGCTGTGGAACCTCCATGAACTACCACAAGCCCCCCCCCCCCTCCATGCCCTCCACCATGAGGCTGATAACAAATTCATGCTGATCGTACTAAAAGCATGAATTGTGGTACACAAGTCATTATTCGCAGTAGAAATCGAACTAGCTATGGAACCACATGAGATACCCCCAAGGCTCCACTCAAGACCCCCCCCCCCCTCCCACTGCATCCTCTCCAAGAGGCTGATGACCAGAATTCTACTTCAATTTGTACTGCTAAGAATGACAGTTGTATCAAATTTCAAGCTTATAGCTGGATCTGCGAGAATTTGTTGGTCAAACCTCAGGGAGGGGGGCACTGGGAGGCGCTGGGGTCTTTGGGGGGGGGGTTTTCCGGGGGGGGGGGGTGTTTCATAGCTGGTTTGTACTGCTAACAATGTTTTCTGTACAACATTTCATGTTTCAGCACGACGAGAATTTTGTTGGTCATCAACCTCACGGAGGTGGAAGTGTGGTGGCACAGGGGGACATTGAGGGGTCTTGGGGTGGGGAAACGTATGCCGAGGGGGTTCCATAGTTAGTTCGATTTGTATTGCTAAGAATAAACTGTGTACCACTCCGTGCTTTTAGCTCCATGTGCACGATTGTACCAAGAATTTGCCCTTAAAACTGTACTACACCTGGAGATCAAACCAATGAACCGATTTTTAAGTTTTATAGCTTAAAACGTAGGTATGAACAAGGCCTATGAACTTATGAACGTTATTTTAATGTGACTATGATATTTTTGTTGTTGTTCTTGTTGGGGAAGTTTTTCTTTCACTTAGAGATGGAACCAATGAACCGATTGCCAACTTGTATAGTTTGAAACATGGGTGTGACCAAGACCCACGGTCTTTCGAACGCTATTTTAATGTGACTACAACGTTGTCGTTGTTCTTGTTGGGACTTTTGCTCGCGCTTAGAGATTGAACCAGCGAAGCGAATTTCTAATATTTATAGCTGAAAACGTAAGTAATAATAAGGCCCACACTTGTAACAGTTATTTTAAGGTGATTTTAATATTCTTGTTGTTGTTGCCATAAGAGACAAGAAGAAAAAAATAATAAATAGTAGTAGTAAAAAACGCTTAAGCGTATAACGTACGGATGTAAACCTTAAAAAAAAACTTAATGCTCTAAAGGACAAGATACAAGAAAAAACACCTAAGCAATTGCCGTCGTACATACGTGCAAAAGAAGTTCCAGTTGGTTTTTTAGGACGCTGGAGAATCTTTTACACTTACCAGTGTACAGGCCCGGACTGGGTAGGGGGGCTGGAGTGCGATCGCCCGGTGGGCCAGCTCTTTTTTTATGTTTTTTTTTTTATTTGTTCATTGCATTGCTCAAGTGTTGAATCTTGTAATGACCGATTCAACTGAATGCTGCAAAGGGGGAGTGGGGTGGGGGTGCCTGTAAATTTATGGAAAAACTAATTCGGTGGGCCAATTTTTTTTATTTGGTGGGCCAAAGTGTTAATTTGGTGGGCCAAAACCGTTATGAGCCCGGTCATAAGAATAAGCCAGTCCGGGCCTGCCAGTGTGACGCTGATGGCTTACATGTGTTTTTCTTGTATCTATTCCATTAGAGCATTAAGTTATTTGTGAGGCTTACGTCCGTATTTTATACGCTTAAGCGGTTTTTACTACTAAGACATACTACGCCTTTTACAACTCGGGAGTTGTTTTTTTTCAAAAATCATTGTTTATTAGGCCCCTAAAAACCGAATTAACCCCGTCCCCCAGAAAAAAAATTTATACAATTGGAGTGAGTGGTAGGGGGGGGGGGAGTAAAAATTTACGTTTTTTCAGGTACGGGGTTTAAGTGCTGCACTGGTGCTATAAAGGGGACGGGGGGGGAGGGTTAAATTAATAAAACAAAAAAGGGTTAGGTAATAATTTGTGAACGCTCGCTTTCGAAATAAATTCAGAAGCCTAAACAATTTTATTTGAAAATACTTGATTACTATGGAATGAAAATAAAACTAGCCATGCTGTACGAAACACGGTCCAAACCGTTTAAATACCGTGAGGGTAATACAAGAATAATATTACTTTGTTCCAGGCACGTCTTACTTTACGCTCTCAACACAATATCGGAAATGATTTTCGAACAATTAATCTGGTCTCACCCCCCCTCCCACTTCGCCCCCCCCCCCACTGCCTGAATCGGTTTGGTGGGTCACACATATTGGCTTGCAGTGCATTTTCGTTTTATTAAGCGCCCGATGGATTAGAATCTCAACTCAGCCAAAATTTATGGCTGTTCTAATCATTTACAGAGAGAGAGAGCCTCACTGGTGCCAAGCTAAAGATCAAACACGCATGGAGGAAAATGGGCCTGTCAATTTAGCCTTTCGCTCAGACGCTTCCACCCCCGCGCCTGTCGCCCCCTTCCCCCCACTCCTTTCGCCCTCTGCGTCTATCACGGTCCGTTACCCCCAATTTAGTACTTGTGAACTCGTTGACAGATATTAGCTCGCATCTATTTGGGAAGGGAAATAATTAATGGTTAGCCTCTCGCGGTCAGCTTAATGCCACAAGATTGCTAGGTCTGCTACCAAACGTGAAAATTAAATAAACAAAAATCGGTTGCGCTAAGTATTTTATTGTCGTACGTCATTTTCTAGTGCATGATTTCAAGGTTGGGGAATATTGAATTTTTTTTTAAACGGCGTTATTGTATCCAAAAATAAATGAAAACCGTAATAATAAATGAAAGATCGGAAGGTGTGCGTTATTTTTTATTATTTCCGGTTAGTCAAGTACCGCATAATATTTACGTACTGGGAGCTGTTGCCTTTACAGCTACGCTTCGCACAGTAGCGGCGGTAGGCCTAATGAGAGCGACCTAACGCGCTGATCTTCTGTCACCATGGTAACCAAGGATTAAGCGCGCTTCGGCGGGAACTCAAATAATGTGCCACTTGACTATCAGGTATAGGACTCATCGTATACGTTTAGAAATTAGTTTAGGCCTACCAAATGTAGTTCGGTATGCGGGGGAAGCCAGGATACCAGACGAGTCGATCGTTAATGCAAGATGGAGGGGTGAAGCTGACAGTTTAATCTGATAAAATACCGTGTGAACGTTTTATTGGTGTTAAGGAGACGTGATTGGCTGGTGGCTGCCGTTTATGTCTTTCCATTGGTTAATTGTCGTTAGAAAATTATGACGGTATATTCTCGAATGTATGAATGATGGCTCATTACTTTAAATGTGTCATACGTCTTCTTTTTTTTTTCACTTTTTCCGTAGTTATTTCCATTTACTACAAATTAAGATGGAGGCTTCTCGGTTCGCATCGCCGGGAATCGTGTTTTCTCTCTACTGGACTTCTTTCTCCTTCAAAAACATCGAGTCAGGTTCAAAACTGAACCGGCTCATCCATACTAGCATTAGTTTGCTTCAGATGACTTAGGCTAAAAAAAAAAAAAAAAAAAAAAAACACCCTGTACTCTTCTACTGCTAGGTATGGGAAGAGCTAGGAACATGCGCCCATGTGGTGGCGATTGTTGTGTTTTCTCTGGAATCCCTTAGCTTCACTGCGTGGCGGTGAACACATTCAGGGCAGACCTTGTTCTTGTTTGTTTTCGTTCTAACTACTGTTACTATGCTCCGAATTTAATTCTGCTTTCGTGGTCGCCATTATTGTTTTAATTCACGTCTCCTCTTTATCTTTTGCTAAGGAAAGAGGGAAAATAGCCAAATGCGAAAACCACACACTAGAAATAAAGTACATTAAAGCCACCTTTAGTACCTTTAGCATCGAAGTGGCGTGACTCGGATAAAGGTGGTTTACTGTATTGCGTTATTTCTAGTGTATCATTTCCGCTGTTTGGCATTCCCCTTTCCTTTACATAATTTACAACAATTTGTGTGTAATTAAAGGCACATTCGGCCTGCCTTATAACAGCCACACGCAGATCTACATACGCGCATGTTACTATTGCACCGTTTCACGAGACGCGGTGTAGGAATACAAGGCCAACTATCTCAGTGTAGGAATACCATCTCAGTTGGATTTGGAAATAGTATACGAAACAGCATCAAGTTAGAGATTGTGTCCTCACAAACCGGAATAATTTTCGTATTTTAACATCACACTTTATGATTTTTTTGGGCTAGTATATTGCAATTTTTCTTCGGCGATCTATAGGCATAAATAACTTTAATTTTTATCGCATTAGTCTTTTAGATTTTTGATCTCGTGGTAATTATTACCAAACGATTAAAAATTAGTACATGCATACACAGAGATGAAACGTCATGGTTACTGTAAGCGTGCTAAGGATCATATAAATATAGGATGCAGTAAATATAGTTCCCAATATTCAACAGAAAATCTCCTAGACGCCACATTTTAAAACGAATTTTTAGGAAGGGAAAGACTAACGGTAAGCAAATAGACCTTTGGGCCCGTAGTTGGTGTGGTGGATCGAGAAAAATGGCGCAGGGAGTAATGTACCTTTAATTGTATCTTGTGCTGTATCTTGAGTACTGCATCAAGGTCACTGCAAATGACTTACAGTACAATGTCTTCACATTAAGAAGAACTACTATATCGACATTATTTGCGTTGCGACCGGACTTTTCCTTGAGACTGTTAAGTTAAAAAATGACATAGGCTCTAATACTTCCATACTAACCAGAGAAACAGTCCTTTTTAAATAAATTAGTAGGGCACACGGTTGATTAGAGAACTTCTCTTTTGCTTTGTGTATATATGTATATTAATACTCGCGGTTTTCACCAACTAAGCTTGTTGGTCTTGTTTTTTTGCTAATTTTACTCATGGAGTGCACAATGAAGACTGGAAAATTGCACGTTGTCATAACAAGTGAATTTACGCTGTTCGCAACAAATGATAATTTGATAGGGCTAATCTGTTTTAATCTGCTCTAAACATGGAAAACATTAGTTCTAAACAGCCAACAACAAGCTAAGGGCTAAATCTGGATTA
The DNA here is from genome assembly GCA_023313725.1 of Lithobius niger. Taxonomy (NCBI): domain Eukaryota; kingdom Metazoa; phylum Arthropoda; class Chilopoda; order Lithobiomorpha; family Lithobiidae; genus Lithobius; species Lithobius niger. The sequence continues at coordinate 16,430 of JAHWFP010187335.1, read as the reverse complement.
TGTATCACAAGAGTGTTGCTGAGTTAGTGCCCCTACCCTCCCCCCCCCTCCCATCCTGAAACCATTTATCAACATTGCCTTACCTTTTGAGTTACCGCTGCATTAAAATGTTGAGGTCATTTAATTACCGCAGAATAATTTGGAAGGTAGATAGGAACAAAGTTCATGTGCGGCACCCTATTCAATATTTACTAGCATCTGCATGGTTGTCAGACTGCGTGTCAGGAGTTCAAACAAATACACTGCATTACCGAAAAACATTTACGCAACTTAGAAACTTAAAAAGTACATGTTGCTCAAGTTATAATACCAATGATAGGATTTAAAAAGTTTGAGAAACTACACGACATTTCTGTTTTGCTTGAACGTAGTCGTGAATGGGTATGAAAACATGGTGGGTATGATATCGCCACATAACCCTAACCCATATTTAGCGGAAATATTTGATTATTTCCAAATAACATTTAATTTTACAAAAATAAAAGTATATGCTAGATACTGTCCGTAAAGGTAGCATTAAAGAAAATTGCGCCGAAAAGCCAATTTACTGGCCCCGCTTACTAGCTGACAATTTACTGGCATGCCATGCTAGCCCCACAATCAGTACGATATGGAGCAGTGACACGACGTAGTATTATTGTATAAAACTCTATGCTGGAGCCTTAATGGGTTAGCTGCAAGGGGCACTGCAGAGAGAAACAGAAGGGCGTCATACTCAAGCCGATGCTGTGAAGAGTGATTTCTTAGACCTAAAACGCGCGATTTTTGTTGTTGGAGAAAACAACGTTATTTTAAGCCTAAGAAATCCGCTTTTCCGTTGTTTTTTCCCTCCATTTTTGTGTAGTGCACCTTGTAGTTATGCCCTCCAAAACCCAAACTGGTGCCAATATGACGGCAAATGTCACTGCTCTATACATTGTTAATTTCGTGTAAATACGATGCTTGCAAGGTGCTCTGCAATGTGTGTAATAGGTGTAAGAGGTGTAATATAAGATAGGACAGATGGCTTGTGAAGGCTACCGTCCTGTAAAATAAACCTAAACCTAAGCCTACGATGCTTGCCGTCTTCGGACGCGTTTACGCAACGACTAGCTTTTGCATTGTCACTGCTAGAATTTAATCGCAATGGCAAAGGCGTCGTTGCCATCGTAACAATGATACTTGGATTAGCTAAACCTGACATCGTTTGAGTAAACAAAGAAGTAAACACTAACAGACTTATAATCCGTGATAACTTAGAGCAACATACTCACTTCTTTACGGGAAGAGCATATTCCTTCGGAAAGCAACACTCGGCAAGCTTTACTCACGAGGGCACGAGCTTGGATGGCATACGATACGAGAAGTAACGGGTGTTGTTACTATGGTGGCTTATTGGGACGCATAACAACTTATTTTCTAGACACATAAAACTTTCATGAAACCGGAACTACGGTGTGCCAACATCTGATAAGACGCATTACAGCCTACAGGATAATATTATAATGGTACTGTGCCCGTGCCGGTGGCCATCTTGTTCTGGTTTCGTAAAGGGTTTGTGTGTGTAGAAAAAAGTAGTTGTGTGTCCCAAAAAGCCACCGTACGTTGCGATCACGCAGCTTAAAAATGGCCGGCAAACAACACTAAGGAGAGCGAGGGAGATGAATTTCGTGAAGGTAAATTGTGTTAGCTAGCATTTGCCATATGCAGGTTGTAAAAATACCATGAATTGTTTTGGCAGTTTGCGGCAGCGCAATTTGCCGATATCTTCGATCTCCACTGTGGGCTTAGGCTACGGTTACGAGCGCCATGTTGTCTGTGGTTCTGCCATCTTTGGTTAAGCGGTGAGTGCAATTTGCGCTAGTGAATCTTCTGTGACGTTACGTTGTGACTGTAAGAGTTACAAGACACATGCTTGGATAATTCGCAGAACAAGTTATGGTTTTCACGCATAAGGGCGCATTTATGCAACGAGACCTTCTCGCTCGCCAAACGTTATTCATTTACGATTAGTTTCCAGTTTCTACTAAATGAATGCAGCAATACATAACAAACCAAATGTATTATAATTATTAACAATACGAATCAAGAACAAGGTGCAACAGTAATTTTAAAGATTTACATTGTTGTTATTTAACGCTATTTGTAAGTTTTGCTATTCTCGCGCAAAGAACAGCTTCTAGCAGTGATCAGACGACGGTAGAATAAACAGCTGCTTGCACCGAAAATTCAAAATCCAATATGGCGTCCATTTCGGGGTTATCGAATCGAAAACAAATCATCGAATGCCGGCATTCGGAAATCAGTTCGTCGTTTTGTACTGTAGTAAAAATAGTTTTCTTGTTATCATAAATCGACGCTGCCATGTTGCAGGCACCGTACGTCGTGTCACGAGGCACGAGGAGAAGATCTGCGACCGCGTTGTTGCATGGTTACAACGTATAGACAACTCGAAAGCCGTATACTCCAGTGAAGGCGAGAAGCAGTCAGAAGATTTAGTATTAATCAGTAAAAGTTAGTGAGCAAAAAAATTGTCGTTGCGTAAACCAACCCTAATTCTTGCATAAAATCCTACACAGTGTAATTTTTAACGTACGGTTTCCACAAAAGTTAAAACGCTTACTCGTTCGGCAACTGGCTGCAAGGGGTCGGTAGATTTAGTGCGAGCGGTAGAACATGGGGCTAAATTATATTGGAGACTTCTCGTTTATACCATTCCTGCTTTTACCGGTTTTTAAATCATTTTTTTTTTTTTTTACTTTTGTGGGAGAATTTTACCCTAGTTAATGGTATTTTAAGTAATAAATGCTTACGTTAATCCTCTCTAGTTTCAATAAACACATCGTGTATTGCACACGTACGCACTGTAAATTAGCGAGTCAGGATACCACATAAATCACAGTTGCTAACGTTGATTTACGTATCCGTTTTTTGGTGCTTGTTAGACTCACAACCCTATTGAAAAGTGTAAATTGAAAGAGCTTTATTAAGCTACCACACACAGAGATACCAACATGAAATGTCAAACTACGGCACACGATTACAAAAACTACAAGTAATAGTTTTTCCCACTTAACTGGTATTTTCGTATTTTTTTAACCGGTATTTACTAGGTTTCCGTCTAAAACAATTTTTTTCCAGAAAAAATTGCCAAGCTTAAGATTCATTGACCCCTGATTGTTCGTAAGTGTATAATTTTTATAACATAATAATGGTGCTAATAATCTGGCACCAAAAACTTTAGTGGCTGAATTTAAAACCTAATATTTTAGTGTATTTATGTGTGTCAGTTTTGGGCGCAAAAAATTCTACAATTTTGTTCCGAAGCAGTTGTTTTTCAGAAAGGTTTTATTGGGAGGTGCTAAGGGAGTGGACGATAAGTTTCGATTCAAGCTCAATTCCTATTCACTTCTTATTGCATAGCTAGGGGACTATACACATAGCATCACATAAGAGGCATCGGCTTCAAGTTTTTCCCTTGAACTGACCCTGTTCAGAGCAGAGAGACAGTGGGCGCACCGTCACTCCAACACAAGTCCCGGTTCTGCCCCAGCCGCCCAGTTTATATTCTGGCCAGGAGGGGGGGAATCCCCTTCAGGTTTTACGTCACGTGACAGGCTAACCAGCGTGAACCGGTTCCAACTAGTTGAATAGAGGAGCAGGCTCACTACCTGGCTGTTGGCGCTCTGCCAATAGCCGCGTTTAGACGGATATTGAGAGAGTGCACAAGCAGCGCATGTAACTGCAAGGCGCACCGCGTAGTGGCGCCTCGTTATACATTATAGCGTGTTACATCATCCTCTCCCCTAAGTGTTTGCTTAGGCAAAGAAAGACTACCTGTACGTAATGCTATAATCCCCCAGAGTCATGTCCGTAACTCTAGCGAATGAGGCAGGCCCATTACAGAGTCCATATGGCTTTTTTTTAAATTGCCATGACCCCATATGGCACCGAAATGAGGTATACTTCTTGCTATCAGCTTCCATGTGAATTTGCATGAACCCAGATTTTATATTCAGAACTGTAAACCATTTAGCTTGTCCAAGCATTGAAAATACTTGACTTACGTTACTGGTTGGCTGCGAATTTTTCACCGTTTTACCATTTAACAAGCGGTAATCTATGCAAAATCGTTTAGCCCCCTCCTCACCCATCTTAGGTGCAAGGCAAGGTACAGCTCCCCAAGGTGACACGGAGCGCTCAATGACATCCTCTTGGATCCATTCTATCATCTGAGCTTCGATGATGGCTCTAGTCTCCTTATTGACTGGTCTGTGAGGTAGATGGATAGATTGAGTACCTGGTTCTACCTCAATTTTGTGCTCATGGAGGTGAGTGCTGCCTCGTTAGATGTGCATTAGAACAATGTGCTTGCTGTATTTTCTCCTCCAACACTGCATCATCCTTAGCACGCTGCTCTTTCTCCAAATCAACATTCAATTGCTTAAGCTGCTCAATTTTTGTTTGATCAGCCTTTGCAAAAGGAATGGTTTCTTGTTCCTCTGTTCCTACACGCCAGCCACCTTTGTGGATATCTGGTATGAGTCCAGTCCAACCCAAGAAATCGCGTCCTAGACTAACGCTGTCTGCTGCGTTTTCTAAAACCAAGAAAGTCTGCTGAGCAGAGTAACCACCAGGCCATCTAACAGTTGCTCTACAGTACCCTTTACCTTGGATTTTTCCGACTGCCAAAATAAAAGTTACACAGCAATCCCTGCGCCACTTCACGCCCTTTGCCTGCAAAGTATGTGATGTAGCACCAGAAATGATAGACGAGCTGGCACCCGTGTCGATCAGTGCTAAAAAGGTTCCCTTGCCACTTTAATGTTGATTAAAGGGACATTGCCTGATTTAGTTTCCTCCTCGACACATTTAAACAAAAGCACATTTGTGCAAAGACTCGTTTAAGCGTGCTTTTCCACAATCCAGCCTTTACCCTCCAATCAGCGCTTTTCCCGGTCGTTATGCGGTTTAACCATGTTAATGACTGTCTTCGGCGTTTTTTGGCTTCTTAGGACAATTTGTGGAACGGTGCCCTTGTTCCTGACATGTCCAGCACGTTCCGTCGAAAGGTTTGCATTCCTTTCGTGATTGTGACTGTTCATTTACCTTCGTAGCACCAGCTTTCTGCACATTTGCAGTTTTTCGAGCTACATTTGCAGTTCCGGTGTTACCAGTGTTCCCACTGTTACTTATGAGTCCAAGTGACTCATACTTGCCGGCTCGAAACCCTCTCGGATCGAGTGCAGCCATAGTCACTGGTTGGACTTTTCCAGAGTAAGCCTGTGATGTACTTGTACTAGTTGTCCAGCCAGCACGCCATACAGCTTCGCTCCTGGTTTTTTGTCTTCCCTGCGTCGCTTCTGTGTTTGAATAGAAGCCACGCCATGCCAAACGAGGGTCCACAGGCAAGGATGGGTCGGGGGGGGGGGGGAGGCTTGTAAGTTCGCTGGGCCAACAGGAACTGCCTTGCCTTCGCCCCTTCTCTCACCAATTCCCTCAGGGAGCCGAACTGGCGACACTGGAGATGTTGTCTGTAGTCAGGGTGCATATTTTTCATAATGTGACTTACTTTCGCATGCTGAGAACTATTGAGCCACAAACGATCAATATACCCACACACTGACTGTGCGTAACTGGAAAAAGGCTCATCTGGTGCTTGAGTTCTTTGTTCCAGTTCTCTTTTTAAGTCATCTTCATAGTTAGGGTTCTCGTATTCTAACTTGAAGTCAGACTCGAAGGTTTCCCAGTCGTTAAAAGGACCAAAAACCCTCAGCCATTGTTCCGCCTCACCTTGCATAGCAAGTGGAACCAATGATTTTAACACGTACCTTTCTGAGAGGCTGAGTGCAAGCTGTACTTATACAGTGCCTCCAGAAACTGCGACGGCGTTTTTTCATCCCCATTCCAGTATATACTGGCATGGCGATTTTTGGTGGTTTCACGCTAAATCTCATGTACGGATTTTGCCCAAAACCCTGGCCTGAAAAATCGTCCCTACGTTCCCGGTTTAACTCCCCGGTTACGTATTCAGGGCCAGTCCGACAGTGCACATTTCTATGCACAGTCCTCCTGTCCCTGGGTGGCAACAAACTGTCTTCGCATGGAGTGTCTCGATAGTTCCACATGTTGACTTCCGGTTCATGCTCAACCGGTTACCGCCAATTTACTCGACCACCGCACGAAACACGGTGCTCGTTGGTCTATCCACTCGGTCCGTGTTGGCTCGTGGATAGCGCCGACGAGGATATCGTGCACTGTCATCAGCTTCAACAGCACGGTTTGGTCATCTGTTGGATGTGACGGGGGTGGAGCGGGAAGGCCTATGTCCGTTCTTTTCGTGTTGTGAGACACGATTAGGTTGGGCATTGACTTCCCCTCCATTTCGGTTTGTTTTGTAAGCAGTCTAACTGCCTAAAAACCCTATCTCGAAAGTTATCTTGCATTGGGCGAATACTTGCTCAGTTTCAATGATCAGCGAAACTACAGGAGGTTTCTCGCTGGTCATCTACATCTGTACGACATGCTAAACGAGGGTCCACAGGCAAGGATGGGTCAGGGGGAGGCTTGTGTGTTCACTGGGCCAGCAGTTGGGGTGGTGACAGACTTCTTTCACTTCCAGAAAATTCTGGATAGCAAATGTCGTCATCTTCTCCCCAATAATCGCCCAGATCCTCACCAAGCTCTTGAAATGAGGGTGCATTATGTGCTCCCCAGCTCGCATCCTTTTTCGTGCATTTCCTGGGCTTGGAGTTTGCACAATAGAAGTAAGTGATCGTGACGGTAATGGTACGTTTTCGTGAGCCATCGGTAGGTTAACAAATTCGTTTTCGTGTGAAAAAAAACTTCCTGACTTTTATGTCACTTTTTTTTTCGTTCTAAGCTGAGTCTGATTTGGGCGTTTTTATTTACCCAATTCAACTTCAACTTTAATGCTAAATACTGCGTGGGTCACAGTTCTCAGAATTCACGGTTAAATAGTTCTACCGAAACTTCAATTAATGAGGACTCAGTTAGCTCATTAAGGGTTTCCAAACTTTCAACCAATAACTAAAAGTGCGCTCCTTCACTATTAGCTCTTACAATTATTTGCAGTGTCGGTTTTTATTCTCTTCACTAACTAATAACTGCGTTCCTTTGTTTCTTTTTACAGAAACTGGGGATTCTTATTTCAACCTCACTATGCAGTTAGGTAGAAAAAAATACGACATTTTCTAGATATGCGTAGTCTAAAAACTGTCTCCCATGTTTAACGTTATTTTCCTAAGAAAAGAACGGGGTGTTTTTTTTCGGCTAAGGGGGATCTGATGACCGACAGAAAACTAGTCTACAGGAGGTAATCTAGCACGCGGGCACTGGCTCGGGCCTAGTAGACTTCCAAAAGGCTGTAATTTACTTAACAACGGGTAGCGTTCCCCATTCTAAGTCTCTTTACAACTGTTTTACTTTATTTTTCATAAATGGAAAAGAAAGTGGGTTCGATATACTCAGGCAGCTCTTCCCAAGTAAATCGTGTGGTTGACTGGGGTTTTCCTGACACGCGGGCACTAGACAGGTTCACAGACTACCTCCCAAAAGCTGGTTTGCTCATATTCAGAATTTTTCAAAACCATACATTAAAAAATGTCGGGTTCAAATCCTGAGGACAAGGTCCCCAAAATATGTGAGGTGCTAAGGGAGTGGACGATAAGTTTCGAGTCAAGCTTAATTCCTATTCACTTCTTACTGCATAGCTAGGGGATTATACACATAGCATCACATATTAGGCATCAGCTTCAAGTTTTCCCCTTGAAATGACTCTGTTCAGAGCAGAGAGACAGTGGGCGCACAGTCACTCCAACACCAAGTCCCGATTCTGCCCCAGCCGTCCAGCTTATATACTGGCCATGGGGGGGGGGGGGGGAAACCCCCTTCAGGTTTTACGTCACGTGACAGGCTAACCGGCGTGAACCGGTTCCAACTAGTTGCATAGAGGAGCAGGCTCACTACCCGGCTGTTGGCGCTCTGCCAATAGCCGCATTTAGATGGATATTGAGAGAGTGCACAAGCAGCGCATGTAACTGCAAGGCGCACCACGTAGTGGCGCTTCGCTATACATTATAGCGTGTTACATTATATTGTACAGGGTGTATAAATCAAGGTATAATTATTATTAAACTGTGGAAACGAGTCCTTACATCTTGGCGTGACCTTGGGACTCTTACTGTCAACATTTTCAAAACTAAAAAAAAAAAATAACCTTAGAAAACGTTTTCTTTTTCCCCGAATACTTAATAATTTATCCTATTTTAAGTAACATGTCAAACATCTATCAGGGACAAAAGCTATACTTTAGTGTTAATTTTAAGATCAAAATATCGAATCTAGACACACGCTAGTGTGTCACGCCAAGTTAGGCAACAAACATCACATCAATTCAATTATCAAGGTTGTAAACTATTGTAGCGCGACGCCATAGCGTCAGTGTCTAATATCCTGAAGCAGAGTTGAGCACATTTCAGGTACTTGGATAAAAATAATAATGCGGTACAAACGCTTAAATTGTGTTGAAATCAAAAGCAATGACACACCTGACAAAAAATTAACTCGTGCAGGAAAGCCAGCTAACCTCCTTTCAATGCAAAATCTTACCCTCAATAACGTTGTAAATTTGTAACTAGCTACTAGCTAGCTAGCTAATAATTCTAGTTCGCTCATCCCCATGTTAATTTCCATAGGGTGATTATTCATCGAAACCTAGATAACGGAAAGGCTTCCAGCTATGAAATTGAACGAATGCCTGCAGTACGGTACGAACTGCGTACCTTTTATGGTTTGGAGCCTAGGGGTGTAAACGGAGATGGCGTGGGATGGCGCGTAAGTACGAAAATATTGTTATAACCTTTGTTGGTATTGTCGGCATCGTCACTCATTGGACGGCCAAAGTTCGGACAATGACAACGTGTATACTGACGTGCGTGCCTAGACACACACTAGTGTAGCACGATAAATTTAAACAACGTTGCAAAGAAATTGTATTCACGTCCAATTCGCGAAAAATAAAACAACTGTAAAAACAAAGCAAAATAAACAAAGCCAAAAACTGGTAAAGAGGCCACCAAGTTGAGAGTGGTTCGGCCCTTCAAAGAAGTGATATCAACTCACCAAAACTAACGAAATAAAACAAATTACAACACAATTAAAACCAAACCAAAAATCTATAAAGAGGTGACTAAGTTGACTATGGTTCGGCCTCTAGGCAAAAGGTAGTAGCAAATTGTTGAAAACCAATTCCTTGTTGACGTGGCACTTTATTACACATCCGCACGGGTGGAGTTGAGTCACCGCTCATCACCGCTGTTTTAAAGTGGCTGTTGGAGCTTAAAGTGATTGTTGGTTACACGGACGTGGGACATGAAACTTTGGGATCAGGGTTTATAAGGTGTAGATAACAGTACAGCCTTCTAACAATGATCATTTGGCATACCATAATCAAAAATCAAAAGTAGTAAAAGGGACCGCCAAGTTCTGAATGGTTCTGCCCCTCAAAGGGTCCAACAACTTAAATCGTACCGAATAACACTTTGTACGTTAAATGAAAACTTGAACATTGCTTCCGAAAGTAGCAATGTTCTAGTTTTCATTTAACCTTCGAACTATTATTCGGCGCGATTAAGTTGGCGAATGTTTTAGTGTGTTGATATCACTCCTTTGAAGGGCCGAACCATTCGGAACTTGGCGGTCCCTTTTACCAGTGTTGGTTTTTGACATGATTTCACTTCTTTTTTTTTAATTCTGTGTTAGACTCAACTGAACTATCCGGCAGTTTTGTAATAATGTGCCATGTCAACTACAGCCTGAGTGGCCATTTTTCCAATTTTAATTACATATCACTCCTTTGTGAGGCCGAACCAGTCTCAACTTGGTGGCCCTTTACCAGTTTTGGGCTCTATTTTGACATTTTGTTTGTTTTTCGTGAATTGGACGTAGACACAATTTCTTTGGCAGCGTTGTTTAGATTTGTGACGACACAACGTGTGTCTAGATACGCACGTCAGCATACACGTCATTCTCCGAACTTTGGCCATCCAATCAGAGACGATGTCGACAACATTAACAATGGTTATAACAATACTTTCGTATACTTACGCGCTCTCCCACGCCATTCCCATCACCCCCCAGGCTGTAAACCTGAAAAGGTATGCAGTTCGTATCGTACTTCAGCCATTCGTCCATAATTTCATATAGCTGGAAGCCTTTCCGTTATCTCGGTATCGATGAATAATCACGTTGCAAATGTGTTACGAACTAGAAGTAGCTACTAGCTAGCTATGCACTGTTGTTGAGGGTCAGATTTTGCATTGAAAGCTGTTTAGGTGACAATCTTTCACGAGTTAATTTATGTCAGGTGGGTCATTGCTCTCCATTTTACCACAATTTAAGTTTTTGTACCGCATTTTTGTTTTTCCATAAGTACCTGAAATGTGCTCAACCATCCTTCAGGATACAAGACACTGGCTACCATGGTTTACCTCCTCGACAATTGAATTAATGTGATGTTTGTTGTGAAGTTTGTTGCCTAACTTGGAGCGACGCACTAGCGTGTGTCTAGATACAATAAATCAAAAGCTAAAAACTGTAGTTACGTAGGGGTTTGGTTAGGAAGAGGGTTAAGGGTAAACGCAAACTGCCTTTTTTTTACGTTGTTTCTTTCCTCTTCCATTTTTCTGCTTTCTTTCATTTTTTCTTAAACAAAATCAGAAGTCAGATGCAACAACCAGTGATCGATATTCTATGGGTGGAGCCGGGTCTGGACGGGGGGGAGGAAGGAAGAATGGGGGTTAGTATACACCCGCCTGGGTTTCAGTCATTCGCAAAGCCTCCGTCCTCCCTACCCCTAACTCCCCCCCTCCCAACTCCCCCTTGACTCCCCAAGCGCCGACCCCTACACCTTTTTTTCCCATCGGCAAATCCAGCTAGCAAAGGCTACTCTTTACCGGGCGTGGAGCTGCACAATTTTACGCTTGGAATATTATAACCACGTGTAATGCACTGATCTCGGCTCGACTTGTCTTCGCTCGTTCGCTCGCGCTTCAGCCGTCCTTCGTCCGCCGATTCACCGTTGCCATGGTAACGTTAGCCGTAATGGCGCATTGGCGCGCAACAAGCTCGACCCGTTCCTCAGCTTTGCTTTAGAGAATTGGTGGGTGGTCCAGACCGCCATTTGTTTTTTTGGGGGATTGGGGGGGGGGGGGGGGCTTATCTCTTTTTAGCGCAGGACGTTTCACTTTAAGACGCTATTTGAACTTTAAGTCTTGCCCACGCAACTTACTTAAAAATATTGTTGATCATGCGCACGGAGACTGAAAAATATCAAAAATTCACGGTGCAAGAATTTGTGAAGTGTAGGTACATACGCCCGAGGAAGAGACTAGACTTCAAGAAACGGAACTTCGTTAAATCAGTCACGTGGAGTCGTTTCCAGGACAATTATGGGACCATTTATAAAGTATGTCACGCATTTTTGGCTAATTTTGACCCTCTCCCTCCCCCATGTCACATTTTGTCACACCTACTCATACCCCGCTGAAAATGTATGTCACTCTGACCTCGCCCCCCTCCCTCCGAAATTTTTTTCTGGGAATGCAATTTTGTGGACCTGCACAAAACTTTAAAAAACAGCTTATTTTATCTGCCATGAGCCAGTTAAAAATGAGAAGCCACAAATAAAGGAAATGGAAATAGTCGAATAAGCGTTCTCTTCAGTTGCTAAGGTTATCTCCGGATGACGAGAGACAATTTTTGCTAGGATATAACTAAGATCATTCACATGCCACAATCAACAAGAGCACGAGCACATTTTCGGGGCGTTTCTATTCTCGAATGCATTGGGGGGGGGGGGGGGTGAGGAGGATTGAGACTCAGAAGCAACACTGCCGAGGAAGTTGCTAAGCGTCGGAGTTACGGTTAGTGGTAGAGACGGTCGGTAAAGCATAGATTTTAGACATAAATCGCAACATCTATTTTGCGATTAATATTACGTAGCTTTCTTGACAAATTTTTTTTTAGCATTAAAACCAATTGTAAGTATCCTTCATTTGGTTGTTAAGTACAAAAATCAAGTTGTCACACTGCCATCACAATTTTAAAGTAAAATGTAAATACACCAACAGGTTCATGTAGCCGGAAAACGTTTTAAGGAAAAGAGTGGTAACATCTCAGTTGGCATTCTTTTGGACTGTAACTAATGTCCTCGGCAATAGTACAAATCAATCTAAGCAGTGGTGTTTTCGGCGGCCATACCGTACAAATTAGTCGCATAAGCTTGTTATCTCAAGATCCGGCCGATACTGTAGTACAACAACCTTGACTCAACACCTCTGCGAAGCGTTGAGCCAAAGCTCCCCGGAATCAATGCAATGACGTCAGACGGTCACGTCTCTGAGTCCGGACACACTTTAGGAGTTTACTGAGGCTATCTCACTGACATATCCTCCATTTCAGATCTTCTAGGTCTTAATGACACGTTGGATGGAAAAACTGGTAGAAGAGAAAATTTTCAATTCAAGCCTTTCCCAACCTAACATTCAGAATGAGCTATCAATTCTTGATTGCATTCCACAAGGCACGTGGCTTGTTTGTTACTTTGAAAGAAATGGCTTGTGCATTCCTTCGTCTGATGCAAGCAAGTGCAGATAGTACTAGATAGCGCTAGATGTTGCCACATTCCGCAGACTTTTTTTCGGTGACATTCCCACTTTCAATTCCTAGAATACTGACAGGTTCAACCAGAAGCAGTTTTACAGCCCCTTACTTTCGTGACACCTGAGCACGTCAATGTACTGTTAGAGTATTAACATTTCTTCTTTTTATAAAATGTAAAAGTGTGACGTCACATTTTTGACAGACCTCCCTCCCCATGTCACACTGAACTAACACCCCCCCCCCTCCTTCGCAGCGTGACATACTTTGTGAATGGTCCCAATGTATAGTCCACACAAACCCTCACTCATGGTTTGCATAACAGTATAACTGTTTACTTTCGTTGGTTAGATCAGTTACATACCTGTTACACGCTATCGTATGTTCAGCAGAAAATTTGCTTACGAAAGGTCTTAAGCGTAGTTTACGTTGCGGCAACCTTATCCCCCAAAATTGTGATTATGACATAAATACATATACATATTTCTAATTTATGTTCTATCTTCTGACTTACGCACGTAATATAAAATTATTCCGAATTTAATGCGCTCCTGTGGACTCCCCGTTTAACTTACTAGGTGTGTATACATTTATACTGTATAAATGGATATAACTAGTCCTTCCTGCAAAGTTTGAGATATGTTCTTTGGAATGTAGAAGATCAACTTTGTTCTGGTCCTACGTCTGTTTACAGACCCTGACGAAAATTATAGCATAGCACTTTTTCAATTAAATGAACTATTTCAAGCTTCATAATTCATTTAAATGGATATGCTTAGGCTTTTTTGAAAGGTGGCGATGTCTTCTTTCCACGGAGATTAGGAATGACTCAATATTTCAGTTATGGTGTGGCCTACCCATTTGTAGGTTCCCAGGGAAGGTATCGCTGTGAAAATGTACAGTCATTTTTGAATTCAAAGTGCTCCCCTTGTGCTTTATAAATCGTATAAATTGATGCAACCTGTAGTGATTTCACACAGCATAATTCGTCTCGGCCTGGGGCTGGCGGTGGTCGGACGGTGGCGGAGGGCCAGCGCGACTTGATTTCAGAGTTTAAATTAAAAGCGGCCATTGTCGGCCTTGTTTGCTTTGGCAACAACTGGAAGCGGGAAATTTTGAACTACAATGAAGCATTTTGAGCATTTCCAACAGCGCGTCAGATTTCAGATGGAGTAATTAACACGTGTCAAGCCAATCCAAATCGTGTCATTCCGGACCAGCCGCTTGTTGCTTAGAAGCCGTTGAGGCTCGCTTCCACGTGGTATGGGATGGCATGGAACGCAAAAATTATTCCGTGTGAAATCTGCGGGCACGGGATGGCACGTAAATATTATTCTGTGTGAAATCACTATTAGGCATTCCCAAAAGGTGGAGTTCGTTCTTTCCATCAAGGCAAATCAAAGTAATTGATCCTAAACAGGCGTTATCCTACGTCCATTTAGAGATGAACTTTTAAGTGGTCAAAATGCGTAGCGATTATCAAATTAAATGCACTACTTCAATTTTTATAATTAACTTAAATAGATATACCAGGTGTGGTTACGTCCTTTCTATCAAGGCTAATTAATAGTATTTCGCTAAATTGGGGCACTCCTAACTTTATTTGAAGGTGAAGTGGTAATGCCTTATACTAGACAAAAATATGTAAAGACATTCGCATTGAATGTACGCCTCAAGCTACCCAACTAATTTAAATAGGAATAACTACGATTTTTCGAAATGGGGGATGCATCCTTGCCAACAAACCTAATCGAAATTATTAACCATTAATGCAAACTATCATTCAACCATTTGAAAAGCAATTAACAATGACCAGCAGTTTAAGAGGATTGGGATTTTTCGAATTCTTTGTACTCCTGCAAGCAACCATTCCGCTGAAATGGTATATAGTTAGGTGTAATTGGATAGTAAGGACGCGTTCTGCACAACAAGGATATTAAAATTAATGTAAATTTTAAATGCTTAGTGTTTACATATATTCTAACAATAAAATAAGCCATTTATGTCTTCCCTAATGTGAGATGATTTCCATTCAAAATGCAGGGTTTTAGCTAAAGCACAAAACGAACGAGTAATGAGAACCAGCGTACAGTAATTGGTTCGCAACAAATATTCGTTTAGATTATTTATAAAAAAATTTTTATCTGCACCATGGAATTAAATAAATTAAAATTAGGCTACATATTATATTTTTTTTAAAAGTCCGAAATAACGTCACCATGGCATCTTCAAATGCCAAAAGCGGCTCACCTTTAAGCCACCCACTTTTTATTTTTATTTTTTGGAAAGAACACCCTCGCATTTCTGAAAACCCTATAATTATATCCAGTTTAGGTAATAGCATGAGTTTATGCTTATTGCTTACTTGGAATTCGGTACTCATTCGCTAAAATTACATTATAGAGAACCGCGGTTTTTACGCCCATGGATACATTTTATGTAAAATGTACATAGGACCTACTTTGCACCAAATTTTCCGTTAAAAATTTCGTTGACCCGGTATGTTAGTGGTTTAACCAACGGTTAATATATTACAAGCAAAAAACCGTTTTGGGGGCATGACACCCACTCTTTCTCTAAGGGAGGGGAGATGTAGCGTGATATTTCATTTGCAATATATTAAAATATAACGGTGCAGATTTGGTATACTTGGCTAATAGGATTAACCTTGGCGGCCTTTCCCTGGTTGAATGATATCACTACTTTGAAAGGCCGACCCTTTTTGTAAACTTGGCGGCTTCTCTTCCCAGTTTTGGTTTTGGGTCGATATTATTTACGGAAATGAACAAGCTTACCATTTTTCATCCATTATCGCCTATAAGGGCAAAAAGGTGTGGCAGGCAGAAAGCGAAAGATACGCTTCTTTTTTTTTCTCACCAGTGCTGAAAAAAAAAGTGTAAACTCACCCCCTTTGCTATGCCACGGTATTTTTTTTTTTACCACAAATTCCAAATTACACTAGTCGACAGCCAAGAAAATCAAATTACCAAAAAAAAAAGACGAACTATCAAATAAATTACCCAAGGAAATAAATTAAGCCAACCAACTCCTTTGTATAGAAAACGGACTCTTTACATAATCCAAAGTAACCTATATGTGTTAAGCCAGCCTTTCACTTACAAGACAATTCTTCGTTCAAATACTTCGTCAGGGTCTAATTTGGCGATAATTCTTCTATTGTAGTTATTACTAAAACTGAAATTAGCCGTTCTTCCGATTAGTTTCTTCCGATTAAATGGACTTTCAAAAGCTATTTATACAATATTACACACGCGGGAAAAATATCTGTATAAGAACGAACAATGAACAGTCCAAGATACATCGAGTTTTCTTATTTTCTTTTCTTACTCTTTACAATTATTTTTAATTGAAAGGTTAGGCAGAAAAAAAGGGCAAGTTGCGCTGTGCACACCTTTGTGCACCCTTGGCTACACAATTCGTAAAACGTTGCTTTATGTATACCGTGGCATCGTCTTGGGACTTTCTGTGGTGCCATGGTAGAAAGCAATGTCTTATAAAGTTATAGAAAGTTACGTAGGTAAGGGTACACCGTTCGTCTTATTGTGAAGTGTTGAGGCGAATGAAGGAATTCACAACAAAACGTTTACGAATACATAAACGTGATCATTCTAAACATATATAATTAAAGGGCAATTACATCCATTTTGACATGCATGTTTGACTTTTGGATCACTTACACAATAACTAAACACAAGAATTGCGGTAAGAATACGTTACTTACGACCGATATAACAATTTAATTACTGCAT
>JAHWFP010187333.1:1879-17217 GCA_023313725.1 Lithobius niger | reverse complement strand
AGGAGTTGGGGGAAGGAGGTTAAGAACGTGGGGGAGGGGGAGGGAGGAGTTTCAGTTAAACAACGCTTGAGCCTCGCATAGCTAGAACCGCGCGTCTGCTAGCTTCTCAAATCCGACGTATGGCGTAGCGATGAGAGTTGGGCGGGGAGGGGGAAGTGGGGGGGGGGGGAGTAAGCGGTTCAGTTGTGTGGTGAACGGAGGCAGGCAGCTTTTTCAATCAAGGATCATGCCCCAAAAAGTGAGTGCGATTTGCGGACGCCATCTCGAGCGACGAAAATTAGCTGTGGGGTTTTGCCGATGAACCATAATTGGACCGAGGTTTTTCCTTCGGTCTACCCCCTTCTTCCTCCCCCGCAACCCTTCCCCTCCCTTTTCTGCCCCTTCCATCCCCCCCCCCCCCCCCCCACCCTTCATCTTGACGTTTCATCGCATTTCGTTAGCTCTCTTCTTTTCATTCATCCGACGTTTCGTCCTCTTTTTCCTATTCATTCATTCATTCTGTAAAGAATTTGCTTTTTATTCTTTTAATATTTTTATTTATATGCCGTTTTCAAACGCTGAAGTAAAGCGGCAGTACATTATATAGCATTGCAAATTAGCTTGGGCAAGCTGCTTTTATTACCAAGGCTCTCTCTCGCTATTCACGATTTGCTTATCGTAGAAGATATTTTTTTTTCCCAGCTTGTTCCCTAATGATCATCCAGTTCAATTTTTAGGATTACGTTAATGGCGACGTACGAATTAATGAGGTAGAAGAAAAAATTCTGATTATACAAAATTTCCAATAAGGGTAACGGAATCCATCAAGTTTTGCCGTGGAAAGTACTGATATCAACGCCAAAATGGCTGCCATCAAGTTTGTGGCCCGATATCGCTGAAGTCTTGACGTGTAGGCTTATACAGACAGCAACTTAACTGTTTCACCATTTCAATAGCTTTGCCCATATTCTAAACACAGCATCCACGTTCCAGATTCTCCGTCATCCAATAGGCTGATGTGGGTCACGTGATCTCGTTTTAGTTTTGAAAATTCCCGGCGCTGCAGCGTAGTGTTGTTCCTTTTTTTTTAATTCACAGCTATTTTTTCTTTATATTGCTCAAACATTCTACGGCGCTGCATCTAGGAGGTGAAAAGGTGAAAAGTCGCCTTTAACTTTCGAGTTCTGGAGTAAATGCTCAACTATGACACAGGCCGTCTCAGCATAGTAAAGAAAAACTGCAGTGAAGTTATCGTGTTTTTATTTAAATTACACTTAAAAAAAAAGCACGTTACACAGTAAAATCCGAAAAATGCACAAATAAAATTAAAATTCGAAGATTATGGTGATCTCAGAGCCGTTATCAAGAGTAGCAAGTAAAAACAAATTATAATTATTGTGTGCGCAGCGTATCTTGAGTCCTGCAGGTATTTTATGATCGGCTACGTTTTCCGGCCATTGTTTTTGTAACCATCTTGGATATCAACAAGGCACTCTGCTGCCAAAAACGTACAATCGATTATCTGTGTTCGTTCTGGGGCGAATTCGAGATAGGCCGCGGACACTATAACACAAGAAAGCCAAGAGTCAAGATGCAATAAAATGTCGATCTTAACAAGGCAGAACTTCCTAGGACGTGTTAAAAACGGACAGAACCGATTTGAAACTAGATGGGACTTCGAGGAGTGCTTGTGACCAGCACCAAATGAAGTCAAAATACCCAAGCATCACAAGATAGCCACAAGCACACATCGAAGTTCCCTCGAGCTTTTACGGTTTTAAATATTTTTTACGGTACTGTCCGTTTTGAACACGTCCTAGCAAGTTCTGCCTTGTTAAGATGGATATCCTTACTTGCATATGGATACTTGGCTTTCTTGTGTTATTTGTAATCAAGACACACGCTAGTGCGTCGCCCGCCAAGATAAACGATAACATCCAGATAAAATATCTTCATTAATAAAATCGAGTTGTCGCGTCAGATGGACGCAACGAGACGGCCACACGACGGCACGACGGCCGCAAGTACCGTCAGGATCAACAGTCGTAGCGCCATCTCTTGATAGTCAACGCAAGCGAACGAAGCAACATGCACGACCGGGAGGTAGTGTGCTATACTTGCCTGCATGTAGCACGAACCGTTGTCTCAGCATCTACGGCAGCTATCGTTCGACGCCTACAGTTATTATTTACGACAAGTCAGTTCAAGCTGTACGGATTTGTTAGCAGTTGTATTGTAAACAAAAAACAGCATCTTATTTTTAAGTTTAAAAAGAAGCAATCGGGATTTTGAGTACGAAACTGCTCGGTGTTTTAGCAAAAAAAAAAATGCTTGGCTATTTCAGTGACTTGAGTGATCAACGTGGTAACTGCATAGCGTTATGGTCATGGTTATAACTGCATAGCGTTATGTCAGGATTATGTTCTGTATGACTTTGTAATCTGAATAAAGTTTTTAATTCGTAATCACATCATCACTCCTTAGTACTCACGCATTGGTTGCATAGTGCAAGTACAAGCGATGCGAAGCCAAAAGATTTTTTTTTTTAAATTAACAACACACGGGTTTTCCTTTTATTTATTTTTTGCCAGGCCTTATAAAACGTAGCTGTTCCCATGGCTTAACATTGGTATTTTTGTTCTTTAAGGCTTAATAGAAACAAAGGTGTTTATTTCCATTTTGCCCCCACCTCGGCCCCTACGTTACTGAGGGAGACGACTGATGACTTTTTATTATTTCTTTCTGCCCGTTCTTTTTCCCGTTTGGTAGTAAAGTGGTGGCGTGTGACGTTACAAATTTAGTAGCTCCCAATATGCCGCTAACGAAGAATATGCCGATGTCTGCAGTCTGTGTCATCAACATATCCCTCCGCATTTTCCCTATCCCTCAACCCCGCATCAGAAAAAGGTTCTCCATTCCGCCCCCCCCCCCCCCCAAAAAAAAAAAGACCATTCATTTTTTTTCCTTTTCTCAACTTTTTTCGGCTGTACCTGTCTCCTTACTACTCTCCCCCCCCCCCCTCCAGTTGTGCTTGGTAATTGAAAATTAATGTTGACTGGCGTAAATAAAAATTTTCTCTGGGTGGGGGCAAATTTTATGCTTCCCTGCTAGAAAACGTATGACCACTTCGTTTGTGCTGGCCACTTCATTTGTACTGTATTGCACAAGAACAGCAACAGTGCCAGCAACACTCAAGTCAAATGTCAATAAATCGCAACTCATGGCAACGCCAACACAATCAGTGCTGCACCTAGCATTTTTCAAAGGAAGGGGAGCAAGAGTAAAATATAGGCTCCCAAAACTGAAGAATTTTGGGTTCATGATTGTGGCCTATTTTATAGTGGTTTTTGCTATGTTAGCCTAAGTTATCAAGCTCCTAGCTAACTACAGATGCGGGGGTATGAACCCCCTTCCCAGTGAGTGTGGGTACTATAATAACAGGGGGTTGAGTGGCATAATAGTGAGCATTGGCTTCCTGCCAACACTGACCTTTACAGCCTTTATTAAACATACAGGCCACACATCAGGTTACAGGAAGTGGCTGTGGTGGCCAGCAAGTACAACTAAAGGGAGTGCCTCAATAATGGAGGCACACCCACAAAACGTATAGGACACAAGTTTTATATAAAAACATTCGGCCACCTGCTTAGGATTTTGGGCGCTCTTGCCTTCTGGGCCTGGGTGCCTTGCACCCTTCGCATCCCCCTTAATTACGGCTCTGAACACAAACAATCACTTCACTGCCACTTCCATATAAAGAACGGCACCAAACCAACCCCGTGATGGAAACATCACGGAATCATTACAACACCCGTGAGTAGCACGGGCTTACATCTAGTATATAAATATAAATACGTTGTGTCTTTACAGCTAAGGCAGTTTGGCTGTTTCAGGCATACGAGGATAAATAACTATGCGACAGAAAAGGCTGAAACTTGTTTGACCGGGAGGCTTTGGTCGCCTGACAACATAAAAGTCATTATTAATGACACAGGTTACCGTTTTCATGTTTGAAAAGCAGTTTTCATAGACTTCAATGGTGAAAGAGCTTGGCGTTTGATATCACGACTTCACACGGCCGAAAAGCTTGGCGGGAACCCTTAACAAGTTTTGTTTTGGGGTAGATTTGTTTTTACTTACTACTATTGATAATGGCTCTAAGATCAGCCGCAGTTTTAATATATATTTGTGCATCTTTCCCACTTTTACTTTGTGACAAACTAATTATGTCAACGTAAATAATCACAGTAAGGAAAAACTACAGTGAAGTAATCATGTTAACGTAAATAATCACAGCAAAGAAAAACTACAGTGAAGTAATCATGTTAACGTAAATAATCACAGCAAAGAAAAACTACAGTGAAGTAATCATGTTTATACCACGGCTGTGATGTCACGCTAACTCAACGCCTCGCTAAATTTCCGTAGGTTAAATCCCGTTAACCAACACCGGAAGTGTGCGTCATCGCAAAAAGTGTGGGTTATCAAGTCACCCCAAACTTAATAATAATATAATAATAATAGAAGGAGTCGGCCAATAAGCTTGTTATTAGGCCCAAGCGGTAGATGTTAAGTGGAAGGTTTTACCACCATCAGGAACAGTTGTTTTTGCCGCATGAGGGAGGAAACCGGAGTACCCGGAGGAAACCCTCGTGCAACGGGCGGGAAACAACCGGAGAAAAACCCGTAGATATACACTTCCCTTCCCAGGATCGAACCCGGGTCAGTACGAAGCCAGAGATGGGGGGGGGGGGGGAATTGAGGCTTAATGGCGCGTCGACAACTTGGTCATGAGCGCCAACCTCAGTCACAGTGCAGTGGTCCGGGTTGCCACTGCACCACACATTACAGAGATGTTATTCAAACCCCTAATCTAAATCTTGTCATACATCTGTACCTCCTGCAAAAATTGAAAAACACCGGACAGGAGGACAGACTTATCGCCCAACTGACGCGTAATGTCATGCGGAAGATGGAAACGACGACGAACACCATCAAGATGGCGACAATCAACAAATAAGTGTCGGACCGTAAGTGGCCGTCGACACCAAGAACATTCAGGAGGGTCAACCCCCCGCAAAAGGAGACAGTGAGTTAGTCGGGTGTGACCAATTCGCAAACGGGCCAACACAACCTCCTCACGGCGATTGCGGCGACACGCCGAGTGCCACTCCTCGACAGTGCCTTTAATGGCCCGTAACTTATTACCGTCCTGTCTGTCCCACAAGGTTTGCCAAAAAGCGTGTAACCTCAGACGCAGAGTTGGAAAGGCATCTGAGGGAACAAGGCTGAGATCCCTACCGAGAGGGCCAGAAAGGGCCCCTTTCGCAGCAGAATCAGCTTGTTCATTCCCTGCTATCCCAACATGGCCCGGGATCCAGCAGAAAAGCACGGTTTTCCGCTGGCCAGGCAAGCGGGAAAGCCAGAGATGTACAGCTGGGACCAAGACGCCTATCGAATCCGACGCCCCAGCAGTGCTCGCAGCTGTCCGTGCACCCTTTTGCCGATAACCCACACTTTTGACACTTCCGGATCACGTGGCCGGGAAGGCCCACACTAACAACCACATACAGCGTGCAAAAAAAAACGTAACGCAATAAAAACGTGCAAAACGAATTACTTAAAAGAAAAGAAATACTATCTCTGCAAACTCTCACATGTCTGGCCCACACCTAAGCTTATTCACTTAGTGTTAACTCCCCTACCCCCTCCCTCCACAAACTAAAATGGAATGATCTTCATTCATACCAATACCGGTGGCAGCAGAAAGAGATGCCACGTGCG
Organism: Lithobius niger; assembly: GCA_023313725.1. NCBI lineage: Eukaryota > Metazoa > Arthropoda > Chilopoda > Lithobiomorpha > Lithobiidae > Lithobius > Lithobius niger. The sequence goes on along the minus strand of JAHWFP010187333.1, from coordinate 11,454 downwards.
ACTATGTCGCAGATAATCTGGCACAGTCGCAGACAAAACGTGCCATTTTGACCAAATTTTTCTGCCGTTTCGTCAATTTTTTACCGATTTGGACATTCCAATACACCATTTTAATCGTCACGACGAGACCTTTCCGTTAATGGAAGAGCTAGATCAATAGGATAAAGCACCAAAAAGTTATTCAGTAATTATGTGGGTAACCATACGAAAAAACAGATTAGCTGCAGATAATTTTTCCCTGACAATTGGTGTCGCAGACAGTGGTAGAAAATTCTGCTTTGGGGATACCAATACCTCATTACCGTATTTTTTAAACAATTCTCAACCTACACACGCACAAAGCGAATTACATACCTTTCCAGACTGTCCCAGCAATGTCACGTTATCCCTGTTATGTCACATATCGAATTATTCACTCCAAACACGATAAACGCCTCGATAAACACGAGCGAGCTTCCAGCGTAAACCCAGCAATAACAGACGCTTAAACTGTCTAACTACCCACCCCCCAAAAAAAAAGTTTGAGCGAAAGAACTCGTCCGTCTATCACACACTTCCCCCTCCACAAACTAAAATGGTATGATCTTCACTCGAATCGAGATACTGATTGATCACAGTTTTCTTGAAGCAATTTTCACAAAACACAAACACATTTAATTAAACACGAGTTAGCTGGACGTCGCAACCGTGATATAAATCAGTTATAGATTATAACCGATTGGTTGTCGATTTTTAACCCACGGCTGCGTTTGATTTGACATGCAAATCCGTCTCGGGGCAGTATTTTTATGTCTGAGACGGATTTGCATGTCTTGCCGGCCAGATCATCGCAGCCGTGGGTTAAAAATCGATAACCAATCGGTTATAACCTATAACTGTTTTATATCACGGTTGGGACGTCCAGCTAACTCGTATTTAATTAAAATGTGTTTGTGTTTTGTGAAAATTTCACAGTAAAGAAACATGGCAGTGAAGTAATCATGTTAACGTAAATAATCATAACAAAGAAAAACTGCAGTAAAGTAATCATGTTAACGTAAATAATCATAACAAAGAAAAACTGCAGTAAAGTAATCATGTTAACGTAAATAATCATAACAAAGATTAGGAAAAAGCAGAGATTAGGAAAATGCTCAGTATGTTAATACTTGAGGGAAGAAAGCCAGCAATGGTCATTAATAAATACGCCATTCTATCGTGTCAAGCAACAAGCAGATATCACAATTCATGATTTATTAATTAACGGCTATTATCTTTAGACATAATAGTCAGATCTCTATAGAAACATGAATTGTTTTATTTTTGCTCACCACCATCGAAATAAAGCAATCATGTACACAGCCAAAAAGGTCGATGAAATCTTTTTGATAAAACCGGGAAGCCTTGAATACGTGAAGCATATAAAAAAATTCAAATTTCAAACAATTCCGGAAACAATTGGTTCGTTGTAACGAGTTAGGCTTGAAAGATACTTGTTTTTATCTTTTAAAAAATTACAATAATAAGGAAGCGAAAAAAGCCAACAAATTAACTGAACAAGGAAAAAAACATTAGAGCTCGAATCCCCATACTCACAGCTGTGAAGGTGCACAAATAAAATCGGATTGGAGTTCACTCCAACGTAACGAACTAAAATTGACTCCAATTCCAGGAACAAGGATTGTGATGCCAACCTCCATGCAGGAAAATTGGAAATTAGCCAACATCGAAAATCATCATATGGCCAGTGGAGGATGTGGCAATAGCGATTAAGGCGCCATGCAAGTGATCTGGGGGCGAACTGAGTAGCCGGTTCGAATCCGGGTCATGCCACTCCGACGAAACGTAAGTGCATAAAGGTGGCTTACTGAACTACGTTATTTCTTGCGTACGATTTTCGCTGTTGGCTAATTTCCAATTTTCCTCAATATTATAACCTCCATGCACTCACGTACATGTACAACATTAATCAAACAAACAAAACGGTTGAGTATTTCACACACAAAAAACACACACAAAATACAACATGTACACGCACATGAAACAGAACGAAAACCATTAAGTCACCCCAGCAGAAGGTTCCTTCCTACTTTTGCAGGCGTGAGGGCTGGTCTTTCTACTGTCGATGCCTATTGTACCGCATAAGCATAATCGTATAGGTCCTTTGGTTTCAAATTTACTTATTTATTAATTTTGTTGTTGTTGTTTTGGAATTTATTTTTATGTTCTTTTTAAGCATGTTTGCGCTGTTACGCTATTTAGTTGTGCTTGACAATTTGTCACAGCAATTCTCAACACGTCCTTTAGCGTTTTAATCGTGTACCTCAGAGGCTACTTCTTCTAAAAATTGAGGAGTTCCATGGAAAAAGAGCATAAATTCACTTGTGCCTTTTTTCCGCCTCCTAAAAAATCTGATAGAGCACCTCTCAGTCTATGGAATAAAGGCACAAACGGTAAGAAGTCGACCAACAAAAGCGCTTTACAAGTAATTTTTTTTAATTTATCGCCGGATGTTGCCGCGAAATGGCGCTGCTGGGTCCACTACCGCAGAAGCTCCAAGCAAGATGGCCGGCCTATCTAGATTCCGGCGCGTGAAGTTTAGAAAGGTTTAAGATTTTGATTGAGGTTTCTGGTGTTATGTGGTTAGTTTAGATTAGGTTAAGTTAGGTAAATTTGGAAAAAACTGACCTTATTTTCGAGAAACAGCGACCTTAATTTACCCTTTACACCAACGGAGATAGTACAACCAACGTATACAGATCGATGGTGGACGCGCTTGGAGCCGCTGTGGAAGTGGTTCCGCGCTGCTTTTCAACATGGCAGCCCCCAGTGCCACTGACGATTTTTCCACTAAATTCCTATTTTCCTGAACACATCTGCTACAAAAATATGTTTTAAAAAGGAACATGAATTTATATCCCATTAAAAAATGCTAACTTTCAAAGATTAGGCATAAAATACTAGTTCTCAGTTTTTTGCCCTTTTCTCAAAACATGTATTTTTCATTAGTGCCCTTTTTCGAGGGAAGTCCTCAATTGGTATTCAGCTAATATTTCCTGAGTGTTTTTTTTTAATCCTCAAGTAAGCAACTGAGCCACCCAAAACCAACACTGGTGATGTGAAGAGAAGCTGCGAAATTTCCAAAAAGAGTCAGCCATTGAAAGTAGTGACATCACTCAATCAGGGAAAGGCCGTCAATTTTAATCCTATCAGCCAAGTTAATCGCACCTACTAATAGCTCGAAAGTTAAATAAAAACTGGAACATTGCTACTCTCAGTCGCAATCTTCAAGTTTACATTTAACGTCCAAAGTATTATTCGGTGCCATTCACTTGGCTAATAGGATTAACCTTGGCGGCCTTTCGCTGGTTGAATGATGTCACTACTTTCAAAGGCCGGCCCTTTTTGAAAACTTGGCTGCTTCTCTTATGCCTGTTTTGGTATAAGGTGGATATCACAACTTTCATAGGACTAGAATGTACAAAAAGGACACACGGTCTTATCGTCATCTCTGCCTTTTTGGGGGAGGAATAATATGCCTCTAAATTTTCACATTCATAATTTTCGCATTTGCTATAGAGCAGTGACATTTGCCGCCATATTGGCACCAGTATGGGTTTTGGAGGGCATAACTACAAGATGCACTACATAAAAATGGAGGGAAAAGCAACGGAAGAGCGGATTTCTTAGGCTTAATAACGTTGTTTTCTCCAGCAACAAAAATCGCGTGTTTTAGGTCTAAGAAATCACTCTTCACAGCATCGGCTTCAGTATGACGCCCTTCTGTTTCTCTCTGCAGTGCCCCTTGCAGCTAACCCATTAAGGCTCCAGCATAGAGTTATATACAATAATACTACGTCGTGTCACTCACTGCTCTATTGCCCAATTAGCCGTTACATCAGCCAAATTGATATGGTTTGGTTTTTTTTATGTCCATGCTTCACATGTTTCAGTTTCTTCAAATTCATTCTTCACCTCTCGTTTCCTGAGTGGTTTTTTTTTCTCCACAAGTAAGCAACTGGTAAACCCAACTGCGGCAAACTACAGAAAAGATGACGCTCTACCCAAAGGCGATTCTTCTCTTTTACGTTCGTAGACATTCGGAGCAAGATCAGTGAAGTGGTTTTAAGCTACGTGTCCGGTGAGTCCTTTCCAGTAAGTCACCTCTGATCCGAAGCCTGCCTGCCTCCCTTCTCTATCCGCCGCCTGGCATGCAGAGGCCGTTGGTGTTCCAATTGCTCCCCACGGGGCGCTACTGTCGCTTTGATGGCCGCCCTATTCCTTACCAATCCAACCTTTGTTGGCCCTTTTATTTCCCGTTCGCCCAAAAAAGGGGAGGGAGATATTGGGAGGGCACAAACCGTGCCTAGCGTCTGAAACACTTTCTTTCTTTAAAATATATAAACGAGACAGCAATACCGATTTGTTGTATCGATCTGACATAACGTGTGAGTTTAGCTCCTACTGATTCGCGATGAGGGTTGTAGGGGGCGGAGGGTAAAAACTGTATAATGCACACCGATAGCGGGGCGCAGAGGTCACACCAACCTTACTCACTGGTTTCTATTGAGGGGGGGGGGGGGTCATCTCTCCTGAAAGTTATTGGTGTCGATGGCCACTTACGGTAGGTCACTTGCTTGTTTATTGTCACCATCTTCATGGTCTTTATCGCCGGTTCCATCTTCCACGAGACATAGGGCGTCCTTGATCTGGTTTAGGAGGAGAATTTGTAACTTGAGACCCCTTCTAAAACGTCTTCGATCCATTCCAATTAGTTCCGTCTAAGTTTATAGAGGGCGCCACTAGTCTTTTGTGAAAATTTCTACTCAGTTTTCAGCCAAAAATTAAACTAAACTAAACGAAACTAGCTAGTATTTAATTATTATTTAGTTTATCTTAGTTGTAATTTAGTCTATTTCAGATTTGGGCTGAAAAATGAGCAAAAATTACGAAAAAGATAGAACGTGTGTGGCGCCCTCTGAAAATTCTGACTGAACTAATAGGGACGAATCTTAGGTGTTTCAATAGGGACTTTTTAGAGAGACAAATTCTCCTCCCCAACCCTACAAATTCTTACTAATATGTAATCCTATGTGTGCAGTCCCCTAGCTGTACAGTAAGAGGTGAATGAGGATTGCGCATTGTGTCTTGAGAATAATCGTCCACCTCCTTAGCAATCACATACATGATTACTCAATCGTAACGCACACCTTGGCGGTAGCAACTTTTGGCACATATGATCTTTAGTTTAAATGGCGAAAATAAGTGGGTTCTTTTATCTTTTGGGTTTTCTGTGATGCAGAAATAATGCGGCAATTTCGTGATTTGGTGTTTCCCGCACTCGCAATCGCAAGGTAATCGTAAGGTTTAACCCATGTAGAGGTTTGGGGAGTGGACGACCTTAACGCGACATGACTAAGGTGTTGGGCTGGTTTAATGTATAAGAATCAATAGAGATTTGGTTTGGATTCAGTTATTTATGATGGTCGATGCTAGTCGTTCTACATTTGCGCTGCCTACCACGACTCTTACCAAACAAACTATAAATTAATGTGATGGGTGGTGATAAAATCAATGACAAGGATGTGATGACTTAAATTCGGAGGACTGGAACAATAGAGCAGTGACACAACGTAGTATTATTGTATATAACTCTACGCTGGAGCCTTAATGGGTTAGCTGCAAGGGGCACTGCAGAGACAAACAGAAGGGCGTCATACTGAATCCGATGCTGTGAAGAGTGATTTCATAGACCTAAAACGCGCGATTTTTGTTGTTGGAGAAAACAACGTTATTTTAAGCCTAAGAAATCCGCTCTTCCGTTGTTTTTCCCTCCATTTTTATGTAGTGCACCTTGCAGTTATGCCCTCCAAAACCCATACTGGTGTCAATATGGCGGCAAATGTCACTGCTCTATTGGGGAGGAATAATATTAATAATTTCTAGTTAGTTTTCTAAAAGCTACTGACAGTGATGGAGGACAAAGATGGAAAGAGGGCTTGGGATATATTGTTGTGGATACCTAAAGCTATAACAATGGGTTGGGAAGGCAATCATGAGCTTTAAAATAGGTTTGATCTCATGATGCATTATTGCATAACAATACAGCAAGCGAAAGCAAGAATAACTCAGAAGCAAGGCACACTGAGATATTCATCCAAGTTCAGCTCAAGGTAATCAAGATGCTGGGTCATCGGTCCCAGCATCAGGTCGTCCAATATGGACGTAGGTAAGAGCTGAGGCAGGATGAATCACTACACCCAGTATTTGGTTTCACCTGCAGAATGGTGGCAAAACAAGCGAAGAACAGTGTGGGTAGGCGAACTGCTGCCACAGCAACACTCGAGACACGCAAACCCACGTGAGAAGCAAAAAGACAGGGAGAAGCAAGTTCTGGTGTACAGGCGGGGGTGTAGGAACGCTTGAATCCCGTCCGCTCTTATGAGGGGGAATTCTTCCTTTTTATGCCCCCTTTTCACCCTTCCCTACTGCTCGTTCCCTTCCTCCTCTTGCGTCGCACAGGTAATATCACAACGACGAAGGGACGACAACTTTCGTTCTTTCTTTGTTCTACCCAAAACGAACAGCGAAAAGACACCTTCGCCGTCACCTACATCTTTTGTCTCCGTTCTCTTCCCGAATTGTTTACCGTTGACTACCGACGGAAGTTGTGGGTTTGGCCCACGGACTGGCCCACCGGAAAATCGGGAATTTCCCGGTGGCCCCTTCGGTCAGCCCCCACCCCGAAATTCCTCCCCTCCCCCAAAAAGTTAAAATCTCTCTTTTTAATAACGTAAATGCGACAATCCTTACTACTAATGACTTGTGAAAGAGGAAAAGCTTGATGAAGTTGTACGAGGATTTTATCATAAATGCATTTACAGAGTCATGCAGAAACTCGTGAAGAAAGTACTTATTTAAAGGGCAACTACATCCATTTTGACATGCATGATTTACTTTTGGATGACTGACACAATAACTAAACACAAGAATTGCAGTAGGAATGCGTTACTTACGTCCGATACAACAATTTAATTACTGCATCACCAAAACACGACACGGAGACCGCCACTGTTTGCTGGCACGCGCAGAAATTAATGCCGACAGATGGTGCCAGACAGAATGCCCCCCTCCTGTGCACGCCACTGGTACGGGGCAGGGACGAGTTGGTGTCTGACCCCACGACACTACAAATTAGAGGTGTGCAGGATAGCCAGCACGCAGGTATTTTGTTTTAAAAAAAGACAAAGCTTCAGGTGTATCGGATGGGTGCTGGATTGTTTCCGGTGACACCGTCTGATTTCACCTTTCAAGAAAGAAAGTCTAGCGGTCAGTGGGGCATGAGTGGGAAATTTATGATGCCTTTATGAAACCTTAACGCCGGTTGTTGGGGGAGTAAATATCGTATTTTTGGAACACACGAGACGGGGTGCTTATGAATGCATGATATTTGAAAGAAAGCCGGTGTAGCATGAGTCTCCTTCTTGTGACAACAGTAAGTTTAAACAAGTTAAAATGTCGTAGCAGCAGATAAATTGAAAAAATTACTAAATCCAATTTAGTACCGTTATATCAGTTTAGTACTGCGTTATACTAGGCGTCGACTGCTTTCTCCGCCATGTTGAAAAATGGTTTAGAGAGATTAAACCTAGTGCGTTGGGTGTAAATTTCCGATCACGCGGCCGCGAGTGCCGATTGGCGTGGCGTACGGCCGTTGACGCCGCGCTCTTAAACTTCCGGTTTAGTCAAGTTGCTTATCCACCCAAACACAATCAATTCCTATGATCGAACCAACACCTTTACACTTTACTTTTGAGACCCCTGTAAACAACCCATTTTTTGTCTAGACCTGATAATTTTGACGACAACACCGTTTCCTATAGGATGGATTTGATCGCATCTTCGACATAATGAGTCTAAATCTTAACCTTGGAATATGGGGTTGGTTTTGAGGTAACGTAGGCAAATGATACGTCTGACGACTAAGATATCAACTTCAGTACTACAATACCCGCCACGAATCAATGCTCGTGTGGTGGTGGTGGAGGGGGGGGGGGTGCATAAAAACAAATTAATAAAATTTACACACTACAGTTTTTTTCTTTTTTTGTTTTTTTACATAGAAAATTTAAAGTTACATTATTCACGGCAGACAATTTACTAGGATTATTTACAGTAATAATAACCAAGCTCAGGTCTGGTCGCCACATCTTGTAAAGGGCATAAATCTGGTCGAGTCGGTCCAACGATCATTTACGAAGAGGCTGCGAGGTTCATTGTATTGTTCATGTAAGGAACGCTGCGATGTTGTGAACTGACACTCCGGAGTTGCGGATACTCAAATTTGATTTACCACTGGCGTTTTTGATGCTACATAACATATACTGGATTTTAATTACGGGTATTTTTTTTTAGCTTCGAAAGGATAGTGTGACTATAGAGGAATCTCATTGAAACTGGTGGTGAGGAGTTGCTCCACGACATATCGGCGCCAGTTTTTTTTCGTTTACGGTTGCTTGGAACTCGTTGCCGAATAATCATCTCCTGTCGTTTACCATTACTCCTTTAGTTTGGCGGATCGTTTTAGGCAATTTTATCAACTTGTGTTTTGTCGTTTAACCAATTTTGTCGTTTACCAACTTTTTTTTAATCTGTGGCCGGACGTTAAGTGATCTTTTATCGGCCCTGCCCTGTCCAGTCGTGACTGTTTTGCGCAACGAATGAATTATTTATTTATTTATTTATTTATTTATTTATTTGTAGCCCTTGGCAACCAACTTCTGCTGGCTTCTAGGCAAGCCAATTCCTCTTTGAGGAAGAAAAGACTGTCAATTATTAGTAAACTAGCTGTACCCCGCTTGCGCGTGTGAAATACTTTACTGGACAGAATAAAATGAAAATGGCGGCCAACGGGCGGGCGCCCGGGCGTGGGCGGAGTGGGTGGTGTGAATACCCACCCCCCCCCCCCCCAACCGTTCCTGCTCCCCTTCCCTTGGAACCCCTGGTGTTTGGCCTTGTTAGGGAAGTAAACAGCACTTTCAATGGAGGCGCCACTCTTATTCTCAGTGTGGCTGAATAGCCAGTTTAACGGTTTTGATGCCAAGCATGATAAGCCCGCAACAACGATCGAGCATGTACTAATTGTTGCTCAACCAACTATGAAACGTTTCAACTCGGCTCTATTAGCCAGTAGTATTGAAGCAATATTTCGTTTGTTAGTGATTGTTACAGGGCACATTCATTCATGGTGTCGGCCGCTCGCCCATCTTTTTAACTCCCGTACCAAGAATGAACCCACTCGCCCTCTTCCTACCGCCTCCTCATTGTTTAGTTAATTTAATGCGTTTTCAGTGCAGTATGCATCTCCCAACCTAAGCGTAAATTATATACATGTCACGTTGGGCTAATTTTAAATTGAAGAAACTGATTTTTACGTAGTTCCACGACACGTGTTCCAAACAGCCAGAGTGTGGGCCTTGGGTAAAAGGATACACGTGACGGCTAAGTTGTAGCAAAAGATAGAAAGAGAGTGGAAAGGAAGGAATGAATGGCCGTCCCTGTCTCGACGGCAATCGCTGCCAAGACGACGACGACGA